>JARFJB010000602.1:2170000-2222500 GCA_036346205.1 Vesta saturnalis
ATGCAAGACTAAATAACATTATGCATTGCAAATAAGTAGTGTGAACAATAAAGACAAGTTGTACAAACCTTAAACATAACATTTTATGTGCTAAAACATTTTTAATATGAATTTATTTCATATTTAAAATTTAAGTATGGTTACGTTGTAAATTTTAGATTTTTCACATAATTTTATACTTTTTCCATATTATTAGATTTAGTTTTGCTCTTAAAGCAAATAATAGATGTTCTTTCACAATATAAATAAGTTTTTATAAGGATACAGCGTTTTATCCGCAAAATTTGCCAAATATAAGGTGATTTCTAGACAAATTCACAAAAACTTAAAATTTTCATTAAAGTAAATGTTTCGAATTTAAAAGATATGTTTTCTTATGTAAATTGTCCTCAGAATTCCATTTTCAAAGTAATTTTAGTGTAGCTTGTAAGTGTGTATAGTTAGTAGCTTATTTTGATTAGATTAAGTTGTTTCGTTTATTAGTGGTAGGATTTATTGCTTATTCGGTGTCCTTTTATTCGAAATTTCACATAGTTTTCATTTCTGTTTTAAATTTCATTTCCGACCATGTATAAGAAAGTTACGGCCAAAATTCCATTTTGTACAATTCTTAATTTTGATTAGCCAATCACATTCATTGTAAATTTTGCAATATGGCTGTAAAAAATTGAAATTTCTGTAGCAACCAGAAACCTATAAAAGCAAGAGCTCAGGAAGTCATTCTCTCTCAGTTTTGTTCAAAAAGTGAAAAGATTAAAACAGTGTTGCTAATTTAATGTTTACTTAACCTAATTTATTTTCGTCAAGAAAGTTTACGGTACGAATAATTTCGAGAGCACTTGTTTTATAACTTCGGTTAAAATTAAATAGTTCGGTCACCGATACCTGTCGTTGTTAATAAATCATTGCTGTACGATTAATTGATGTCACGATTTTGTGAAAATTTGTTTTCATGTTTTCCGATTTAAAATAATACTGATATACCAAATTAAATTCCATTTTATTTGGTGAAAAGTTATTTTATTTATCCGGACAATTCCTCTTTAATAAATATTATATTTTCGGTAACTAAAATAAAATTGTGTTAATAAAATCTTGGATACTAATAATACATTTTAATCGATATCAGTCATAAGGATTTAAAACCATTTTAAATAAAAGTTACCATTGTAAATAAGTGTTTGGAGGTTGCCGTTTTGGAAGGAAAACATCTTGAAGATTGGAGGTTGGTGTCTTGAGAACCGAGATAGCAGTTGGATATTCGTAACAACAACATCCAGTGAACATTGCCTGCCTCCAGCTGAAGTTTGAAGACATCATTCAATCGACAGGAAGGATTGTATCTGTGAGTTTTAAAATTTTATAACCCTGTTATTGGTATTTCCTGCAAATAATATTTGTTATATGTTATTAATTAAAATTTCAATTATTTACCTGTGTAAACACCTGTGAAACAAATCATTTCCTTTTCTTTTCTAAATTTTCATTTTGATCCAAACATTAAAATTTCTTAATTATTTGACATTTTTGACAGTTTTAATTATTTTACACTTAAAGTCAGTAACGCATGCGTTAGAAAGCAAAACTTATTCAGAGCAAATTTTATACGTCAAATTCAATTTAGTATAGGATATTTCTTATACAAAATATATTATCTTCAACTAAATCCTTGAACCCTTTCCCATTGAGATCCCTGAGCTAGTTTGGTGCAAAAATAACATTTAAAATAAAAATAAATAACTTCTTTCATTATTACATACAACATTTAAATTTGAACCCTTTCCCCATTTTGATATTATTAAATTAAATACAATAAACATTTCAATTTATTGGCACCGCAACGTGTGGGCACGATTTAGTTTGAAGATTTTGTTATATAAAAGTACAAAAAATTTTATAGATATTTAGTTTTCATTTTTCGTTCATTGTTATTTGTTATTAGTTATTGTTTATTGTTTATGGTGTTATTAGTGTTAGGATTTTATAAAAAGGGGCAAATTTAGTTAATGCAAGATCGTAGGGTAACTAGATCAGGTAAAGTTTACGGACCTAAAGATATTGAGGTAAAAGAGAAAAAACAGGATCTAGTTACAAAGATGGAAGTGGAAAAGAATGTTGAAGCACAACAAGAAGAAGGGGGAAGTCCAGTAAAAGAGAGCAAAACCTTAGACGTGGACATGATAATCGCCATGCTGATGAAAGCGGAAGAAAATAGAAAGCAAGATAAGAAAGAAGCGGAAGAAAATAGGAAAGAAGCGGAAGAAAATAGGATAAAAGCCGAGGAAAATATTGATAGAAAATTCAACAAGCTAGAAGAAAATAGAATAAAAGCAGAGGAAGAAAGGAAGGAGGATATGAGACGGCTACAAGAAAGTATCGATAGACAACTGAGTAAGTGGGAGGACGATAAGGAGAAATTAGTGCATAAAATGGACAAAACGAAGGAAGAATTAAGCAATAGCATGCACCGAGAAAATGATAAGTTATGGGGAACGATTATCGACAATAAGGAAGAGGCAGATGACAAGATAGGAAAGTTGGACAAGAATATTAGAACTGAAACCCGTCTAAGAGAAGAGGCTTCTAACGAAATAAATGATAGAGTAGGAAGGATACATGACATCCACGAACAAATATGTTTTCAGGTGGATAAGAATAAGGATGAGAACAAGAAACAGATAGGAAATTTGCAATAAATTAAGAATGTACGATCATGACCTAGAAGAGTTGAAAGAACGTGAAACACCTCGAAATTTTCAAATCGGCTGGGAAAATTGCATGTGGAATCAAGAGATGCCATATAAATTTGAAGGAAAGAAACAAGAATCGCCAATGCTATTTTTGAAAAATATAGAAGAATATTTTAATGACATTAAGGACAATAAACAAAGAATGCGTTTGGTGAGAAAGATGCTTAAAGGAATGCCGAACTATGGTACAATTTAGTACAAGAGCAATGTACCGATTATAAGCACTTCAAGGAATTATTTACCAAACAATATTGGAGTGATGTCCAACAAAATGTAATAAGGGAAGAATTTTCAAGGGCGAAGTATGACAAAAACTATGGCACTTCGAGGAGATTTATGTAATGAAGAAATACCAAATAGCAAGATACTTCACACCACCGATGAATGAACAAGAAATAGTCAATATTTAGCAAGGCAACTGGAGAATAATGTGGCAGAAAACATTATTCTGCAAAATATAGATAATATAACATCACTACTGCAATTTTTAAGAAGATACGATGCGTATGAACAGCATCAGAACAGTTACGAAAAGAGAATTTAACCCTAGGAATTATGGAAATGACAGAAGGGAATATAATTACAGGCACGAAAGAGAGGAAAATAGGAGACAATTATAATAGGAATTATGGAAATGACAGGAGAGATTATCAAAATCAATATCATCGTGCTGATAATCGTGAGAGTATTTCCAAAATGGCAACAATAGAAGGCAATTATAGATCGGGAAGAGAGGAACAACTTCCAACAAAGACGAGGAGGATATAATAATGGCTACGATAGGAATAGATTTAATTACAACAATCAAGCCAAGGATAATGAACGGGAACATCAGAATAATAGAGAGAATGAAGGAAGGATCATCGTAGAAATGATATGCAAAAGAAAATAGAAGGCCATACCAAGAGATCGTGGATGATCAGAATAGGAGAGTGAATAACATCCAGGTACGAGAAGAAGGAGGAACCGAGTTGTGGAAGGATTAGTTGGGTCAATGCCATCGTACATGCATCCCAAGATGAAGAAAAGAACACACAAAGGACTTTGACAAGATCACCGTTCAAAATTTTTAAATACGAGCTTCCTTGTCAACAATGTAAAGACAAACTACCAACATCCTACGGAATTTTAGAAATTGAACAAAATTCAGAACCAGAAACTGCAAACATTTTATTACCTTTCGTTAACATTAGAATTAAGAATTTAAATTTATTAGGATTAGTTGATACCGGATCAGAAATTTCATTAATACAGAAAAAATCATCGTGAGAATAACGATTTATTTAAAGATGAGATCATTAGAATAAACAAAATAGAAGTTATGGCAGCTACGGATAAGAAGCTTAGCACTATAAATAGGATGCTACATACTGAAGCTAAGGTAGGGGAACAGATTTTTCAAACACAATGGTTTATAACTAACAATTTAAAAATGGAGTTAATAATCGGAATGGATTTGATTAAGCAATTAAAATTGATTATCGATGCGCAATATATGAAGATAAGAATTGGTAAAGATGAATTAAACTGGGTACAGCCCTACAATAAAAGATTAAATTTATATAAACCGCATATCCAGTATTTGAAGGTGGAAAGAATTATAAAGGATGAGCAATTCGATATCAATCACATTGGTTACAAGCAAGAAGTTATAAACATTATACAAGAAAATTTGGTGTTGATAAATGAAGAACCTAGCGTAGCAAGTAAATATGTACATAAAATTGAAGTGCCTAGATGAATCTAAAATTTTCATACTTCTATAAGTTATTCTTATTTCAAAATTTAATTTTAATAGGTAGGTCAATTAAAGAACTTAATATTTACTTGTACAAAAATATCTTCATTCTTAAATTGAATTTGAGATGTTTAGAAAGAGGTAATAGAAGTATCGGACAGCTTACATGACATTTGGGTCATAAAAAGGGGTAATTTCTGGCTCGATACAAGTGCGAGACACAATTTTACATAAATCTGGTTCACGATGTGTTTAAAATAAATTTATTTGGTATAAATTGATCTGAATATCATTTGCTAAGTTTGGTTTCATCATAAAAGCAATTTGTTGCTACCAAAATTGTCAAAGATGTTAAATATCATTATTTTCGTAGAGTCATTTTAGTAGTGCAATTTTTACAATAAAATTCAATTTTTCAAAGGTAATTTGGCAAGTAGACATTTCACAGGTGTTTAAACATGGACTATGTAGTTAGGATTATGTTAGGGATAAGGTATGTTTAGTTTTTAAGAGCAGGAAATACAAAAATTTAGTTAAAAGGGTTATAATATGGATAGTATAGACAATTTTCGCACACATTTTGTTAGTGAATTAGTGACAAAACTTATAATAAATGATTCACAACAAGAAAGACATTTAGAACATTTTGGCATACAAACATTTATAGTGCCGTACAATTTATAGTGTAAAAATCCCAAAACAGTGTTAGACGATGAGACATTTTCAATGCAAGATTAAATAACATTATGCATTGCAAATAAGTAGTGTGAACAATAAAGACAAGTTGTACAAACCTTAAACATAACATTTTATGTGCTAAAAACATTTTTTAATATGAATTTATTTCATATTTAAAATTTAAGTATGGTTACGTTGTAAATTTTAGATTTTTCACATAATTTTATACTTTTTCCATATTATTAGATTTAGTTTTTGCTCTTAAAGCAAATAATAGATGTTCTTTCACAATATAAATAAGTTTTTATAAGGATACAGCGTTTTATCCGCAAAAATTTGCCAAATATAAGGTGATTTCTAGACAAATTTACAAAAACTTAAAATTTTCATTAAAGTAAATGTTTCGAATTTAAAAGATATGTTTTCTTATGTAAATTGTCCTCAGAATTCCATTTTCAAGTAATTTTAGTGTAGCTTGTAAGTGTGTATAGTTAGTAGCTTATTTTGATTAGATTAAGTTGTTTCGTTTATTAGTGGTAGGATTTATTGCTTATTCGGTGTCCTTTTATTCGAAATTTCACATAGTTTTCATTTCTGTTTTAAATTTCATTTCCGACCATGTATAAGAAAGTTACGGCCAAAATTCCATTTTGTACAATTCTTAATTTTGATTAGCCAATCACATTCATTGTAAATTTTGCAATATGGCTGTAAAAAATTGAAATTTCTGTAGCAACCAGAAACCTATAAAAGCAAGAGCTCAGGAAGTCATTCTCTCTCAGTTTTTGTTCAAAAGTGAAAAGATTAAAACAGTGTTGCTAATTTAATGTTTACTTAACCTAATTTATTTTCGTCAAGAAAGTTTACGGTACGAATAATTTCGAGAGCACTTGTTTTATAACTTCGGTTAAAATTAAATAGTTCGGTCACCGATACCTGTCGTTGTTAATAAATTATTGCTGTACGATTAATTGATGTCACGATTTTGTGAAAATTTGTTTTCATGTTTTCCGATTTAAAATAATACTGATATACCAAATTAAATTCCACTTTTATTTGGTGAAAAGTTTGTTTTATTTATCCGGACAACTCCTCTTTAATAAATATTATATTTTCGGTAACTAAAATAAAATTGTGTTAATAAAATCTTGGATACTAATAATACATTTTAATCGATATCAGTCATAAGGATTTAAAACCATTTTAAATAAAAGTTACCATTGTAAATAAGTGTTTGGAGGTTGTCGTTTTTGGAAGGAAAACATCTTGAAGTTTGGAGGTTGGAGTCTTCGAGAACCGAGATAGCAGTTAGATATTCGTAACAACAACATCCGAGTGAACATTGCCTGCCTCCAGCTGAAGTTTGAAGACATCATTCAATCGACAGGAAGGATTGTATCTGTGAGTTTTAAAATTTTATAACCCTGTTATTGGTATTTCCCTGCAAATAATATTTGTTATATGTTATTAATTAAGAATTTCAATTATTTACCTGTGTAAACACCTGTGAAGCAAATCATTTCCTTTTCTTTTCTAAATTTTCACATTTTGATCCAAACATTAAAATTTCTTAATTATTTGACATTTTTGACAGTTTTAATTATTTTACACTTAAAGTCAGTAACGCATGCGTTAGAAAGCAAAACTTATTCAGAGCAAATTTTATACGTCAAATTCAATTAAGTATAGGATATTTCTTATACAAAAATATATTATCTTCAACTAAATCCTTGAACCCTTTCCCCATTGAGATCCCTGAGCTAGTTTGGTGCAATAATAACATTTAAAATAAAAATAAATAACTTCTTTCATTATTACATACAACATTAAAATTTGAACCCTATCCCCATATTGATATTATTAAATTTAAGCCAATGATATAAATAAACTAATAATTATACATTTCAATATATATATATATATATATATATATATATATATATATATATATATAGTAATATGTATATTGAAACACTTGGCAAATAAAGAAGTAGAACAGAAAAGTGGGAAAATGGAGGCGTTATTCGTGGACTTAGAGGCAGCGTTCGACAAAGAGAACAGGGAGAATCTATGGGAATACCTGAGGAAAAAAAAGATATATGAAAGACTGATAGAAAGGATGGTGGAAATCTATGAAGAAACGAGGGGAAAAGGGGTAGGGAGGAAACATTATGAGGGCAGTAGATGGGAGGGTTGGTGGTAGGGAAATTGAAGGTGTGTTCGCTGGCGTACGCAGACAATATGGTGTTGGTGGCTAAGAAGGAAAAAGAAATGAAGGAGATGATGAAGACATAAAGGAAAGGGTGAGAAAAGGAAATAAATTAATAAGACAAGTGTGGAGTGTGAGGGAAATATTGTTTGGAATGGACTTATGGAAAAGGAATCCGCTATTTGATAAATTAATAAAAAGTGTGGTGTTAGATGGGGCAGAAGTGTGGGGGTGGAAGGATGTTACACGTCCAAACCGCACTAGGCGTCGTGTATGCTTGCCGAAATAAGCGGGTTGCCAAGCCAGCTACAGTGGAAATGGGCGTGGTCGATAGAAGGAGTAAAATGATTGAAGGGTAGTTTTAAACATCTTACACTTACCATTAATCTACAATTCACAAAGCTCAGTCCGGAAAAGCTTGTCTCTATACGGCACCACAATCTTAAATTTTGCTAAAATAAATAGTCTTAGACGGGATGGTAAATTAATCCTATCTGACTGTGGAAGACAGGATTGCACCCTACTTAGTAAAATCATTCATTCACCATTCAAATTCAATCGCACTTGAAAATAAATTGATCCAGAAGCTTAAGAAAATTCGGAAACACACGAGTCGCCGTAAACTTATTAAACACATCCAGTACAAATGAAAATTCCCAAAGCATAAGACGTTAATTTGAATAGTTTTTAAGTATCCCCCGTATACCTGTAAATTTATACTTCTGTTATAAGACATTGAATTAAATAAATATTCTCAATTTAGAAAATTCTAAATAAAATAAACAAAATCGGGTAAAGGCTTCGAAGTTGTGAGTACGGTTCGAATCTAGCAATGTTTGTTAGCAAACACAAGAAAAAAAACGCCAAATGATAAAATTCTTTATTATGATACATTCAACTCTACCCTCCTAGTTCTTGAGTGCCGAGTGATCGCCATTCTAGAGGTTCACGTTAAATTAGTTAATCATGTAATTAGCCGATTAGCTTGTAAGTACTTACCAGTAAACGTGACTAACAAAGACTAAAGCATTGACTAAACGTTAACTTGAAATACAATTATAAGAATTTTATACCTTGAATTAACTACAGGAAGACAAGCCAACGACAAGCTTTCAAAATGAAAAAATATTTTTCTGTGCATATAAATGGGAAATTATATCATTAAAAGTGTTCCTTTTTAATAAAACAAGATTGTCGTTTAAAATAGAAAAGAAATTCACAATCACTAAATATAATCGACAAGTTTTAACATGACAACAAAGAGCTGCTTCTTTTATCATAGAAATGACATTTATTGATGTTTTATGCACTCATGTAGAACGTGCAGTTAAAAATAACTTATAATATTACTCAATTGCCTTAATTTGTTGATTTATAGGTTACGAATACATCCTTAATTAAATATATATATATATATATATATATATATATATATATACAGCGTGAGTCATTAGTGCGCCATCGGAAGATCCTGACTTTATTATTAAAAATAAAAAAAATGTTATACCGCCGATTTATATCAGACTTAGATGTACATCGAATAAAAATAGTTTCATCCCTATAGGGTGTTCCATAATTGCAGGACCAGACTCAGCTTTGTTTTATCAAAATAAAACCCTACATTTATTTAATTTTATTATTATTTGTCTTGTTGAATGTTAAAAAATGGTACTTCGTTTTTAAATTTATTTTGTGTCGTTGCCAAGTTAGAGCATCTTTCTTTAAAAAAGTGAATATTTATACCTTGACCTAATTGTTCTGAAGACTTTAATATTAACAGTAGAACTGTAAGGTTTGGCAGACGGGTAAACAAGACCTTGCTCTATCTTTTGACCTTCATATTTCCTGATTATACTATACTGGGTGTTTACAAAATATGGTTAATTTTTGCAAATTTGAAATGACCATAACTTTTGTTTTTTAAATGGAACACCCTGTATTTTATCATATAATCGTGGTCTGTTTTTAATTCTATTATTTTTTTATTAAGCATGTAATTAATCTACCTAACGTTACGCGTTCTCGAAATATTTAAGATTTGTTGCAAAATTAATAAAATAATCATGATTTTTGCCTTGAATATTTACAAATCGTAAATGTCTTGTTGACAATATTGTCCAATAAACATTAATGGACAAAGGTTTACTTCTTATTCGAGTTTTTAAAATCATAATTTTATAATATGGCAATAAGTGTAAAAAGGGCATACAGTAGGCCTGCGATTTATAATTCCTGACGTTTGGCTTAAACGTCATTCACTAGTTCCTCAGTTTAGTGTGAAAAATGAAATTTTCACAAGATGGATGTATTGACATGGTCTACGCTTTGGACGAAGGTGAAAGAAATTGATTTCTTGCTTCCAGAATTTATCAACAACGATTTCCTATGCGCAGGCATCCTGATCCAAGGATATTCGAAAAACTCAAAGAAAGATTTGAAAGAACAGGACATGTACAATACGAAAGAAAAGAACGAGAAAAAAGGGTTATAAACTAAGAAAACGTATTTGTGGTACTAACCAGTGTAGTGGAAAATCCAAACGTTAGCACAAGAAACCGCAGTGCTGATTTAGGTATTAGTCAAACTAGTGTTTCCAAGATTATTCGAAAAAATAAATTTCATCCATACCATTTTCAACTAGTCCAAGAGCTGAATGCAAATGATTTTCAAAGATGCTTGGACTTCTCCCAGTGGGCACTGGAACGATTAGGACAGGACAATAATTTCTTTAAACACATTTTGATGACCGACGAAGCAACCTTTCACAAAAATGGTTTTGTGAACAGGCATAATTTTCATTATTATGACAATACAAATCCCCACGCTATTAGAAGAATAGATCATCAGCATCGCTGGTCTTTGAATGTGTGGGACGGGATAGTAGGGAACCATATAATTAGACCTTACTTTTTTGAAAGAAACATTAATGGTCAAACCTATCTTGAGTTTCTTCAAAATGAGTTACCTCCGCTCCTTGAAGAATTGCCGTTAGACATACGTCAAATGATGTGGTTTCAGCAGGATGGTGCGCCTCCCCACTATAGTCGCATTGTTAGAGAACATCTAGACAGAACGTTTCCCAATAAATGGATTGGGAGAAGAGGGCCAGTAGGATGGCCAGCTCGGACTCCTGATCTGACAAAATTCGATTTTTTCCTGTGGGGTTATATTAAATGCTTAGTATACTAAGAATCTCCTACCACCAAAGAAGATATGAAAATTAGAATACGGAATGCATTTCAAATGGTTAACCAAAATATGCTGCGAAATGTTGAAGATTCTTTTGTTGAGGAGAATTCACACCTGTTTGCAAGAAAATGGTGGACACATTGAGCATTTGATTTAGTTATAACTTATTATAATTTTCTCAATAATTTATGATTCTTTTGTTTGCTTTATTACTTTTGTATAGACCGTCCAGTTTGTCACAATTGTCATTAATTTTGCAACAAATCTTAAATATTTCGAGAACGCGTAACGTTAGGTATATTACATGCTTAAAAGAGTAAGAGAATTAAAAACAGAACACGATGACATGATAAAATACAGGGTGTTCCACTTAAAAATAAAAGTTATGGTCATTTCAAATTTGCAAAATTGGCCATATTTTGTAAACACCAGTATAGTATAATCAGGAAGTATGTAGGTCAAAAGATAGAGCAAGGTCTTGTTTACCGTCTGCCAAACCTTACAGTTCTACTGTTAATATTGAAGTGTTCAGAACAATTATTTAAGTAAACGTATAAATTTTCACTATTTTAAAGAAAAATGCTCTAACTTGGCAACGCCACAAAATAAATTTAAAAACGAAGTACCGTTTTTAGCATTCAACAAGACAAATAATAATAAAATTAAATAAATTTAGGGTTCCATTTAACAAAACAAAGCTGAGCCCGGTCCTGCAATTATGGAACACCCTACAGGATGAAACTATTTTATTCGATGCACATCTAAGTCTGATATAGATCGGCGCTATAACATTTTTTTATTTTTGATAATAAAGCCAGGATGTTCGGGCGGCGCACTAACGACTCACCCTATATATATATATATATATATATATATATATATATAATATTACATTTCGTTAAGGTTTCTACGAGTATTTTTATTTCTGGAAAGATTCATCTTTTGGTTTTTCTCCTGTTTATATCATAAAATATTTATTTCTACGTTTCAGGAACTTATCTTTGTTTCCTTTTTCAAGAATGATGAAAAAGGAAACAAAGATAAGTTTCTGAACGAAAATAAATATTTTACGATATAAACACGAGAAAATCTATATTCTGTAATCTATAATATGTATATATATATATATATATATATATATATATATATATATATATATATACATAGTGTTTCAGTGATATTGCGCCAAACTTAATGGGGTAGTTCCTCTCGTAAATATAAGTTGAAAAAATAAATTTCAACTCATAATAACTTTGTTCAAAAGTACAGGGTGTCAACGTTTAAAGAAATATGACAGTTTTTGGTTATAACTCGTATAAATTTAAACCGATTTTGATGAAACATGAACAATAAACAAACAAATATTTAATTTGGCTATTTCAGGTTTTGTAGATGTCTTCCAGTGGCGTAGATATTAAGGGTTGGGGCCACTTTTCTCTCCCTATTTTTACGCCACTCCTTTTTTTTTCAAATCTAAAAGTCTTGTTTAATTTTAAATTTAATTTAGAAAAAGAAATGGCTCTTGAAAAATTTTGATTAAAAGCTTATTTACAGAGATATTTTAGATATTTTACAGTCTTACATTTGAACTATTTAAAATAATGTATTTTAACAAAATCAGTCAATCATTGTTGAAATTCATAGATAGGTTTTTTATAGCCATATTTACTGTTGTCAAAAGATTTTTGCTTGTTGTGCATCAGCTTCGTATTTTTCTCGTTTTTTATCATCATAGAAAACTAGACACCTGCTGAATTAGCAGATATGCATTTTATTTATGGTGCTGCAAACGGGAACAGTAGTGAAGCCGCTCGTTCATATCGACAACGTTTTCCTGATCGCGGCATCAAAACCGTAAAACGCATTTATGCACGTTTAGAATAGACTGGAGTTCTTAAGCGTCCTGCACCCTCTGGAAAAATGAGGCTCAGGCGAATATTGCCTTTTGAAGAGGAGGTCTTAGAGCGCGTAGCGGAAAATCCATCCACCAACACTCGTGCCTTGGCTCACGATAATGGTGCTTCTCACATATCGGTTTGGAGAGTTTTACATGAAGACCGACAACATCCGCTTAAAAAGCAGAAAGTTCAATCGCTGGATCAAACAGACTTTGCGCATAGAACAGAATTTTGTCGCTGGTATTTGGAGACATCTGCAGTTGTGCTTTCTTTTGCTTCGGATGTGATGTTTTCAGATGAGGTATGTTTCACAAGAGATGGTATGTTCAACACACGCAACATCCATATCTGGTGTCACAGAAACCCTCACGCTAGCGTCATACGTGGTCACCAACAAGGGTTCTCAGTTAATATCTGGGAAGCGATCATTTTTGATTACACCTTTTATTGTACCTCTCAACGTCACCGGTCAAGTTTATCTTGAAATCATAACGAATTCTCATTTGAATATATTTCCCTAGATATTCGGAATAGACTGATATTCCAGCATAATGCAGCACCGCCTCATTTTTCGGCCCAAGTCCGAAATTATTAAAATATCACCAATCTTACTAATGACAGACTGATTTTGTTAAAATACATTACTTTAAATAATACAAATGTAAGATCGTCAAATATTTAAAATACCTCTGTAAATAAGCTTCTAATCAAAATTTTTCAAGAGTCATTTTTTTTTTAATTAAATTTGAAATTAAAAGACTTTTAGATTTGAAAAAAAATGCAGTAGCGTAAAAGATATGGAGGGGAAAGTGGCGCCAACCCTGAATATCTACGCCACTGAAAGACACCTAGAAAACCTAAAATTTATCAAAATGGGTTCAAATTTACACGAGTTATAACCAAAAACTGCTATATTTCTTTAAACTTTGACACCTTGCACCTTTTAAACGAAACGTCATTTTGAGTTAAAATTTATTTTTTTAACTTATATTTAAGAGAGTAACTACCCCTTTAAGTTTAGCCCAATATCACTGAAACACTGGCCGCTATAAGTAAATGATCACCCAGTAAACGCTGATGTATTTTAATCAAATTTTCAGAAAACGTGTATTTTATTCCTATCCAGAAACGATGAAATGTCAGCAAGACAAAGATTAATCAAGTAATCATCGACAATGAAACAAAAACTTTTTTCTTCTCGTTAGACATTAGTTAGGTACTTAAGTGTCAATGTTAAGCACATTTGTAAGCTTAATAAGTAAATACATTATAGTTGAAATAATGCCTCCTGTACGACATCGTTCAAATTTCCATCAGTTAACCGAGTTTAAACGTGACATAATAATCGGTCTAAGAGAAGCCAGATTATCAATTCGTGATGTTGCCGCTCGTGTGGGACGCAGTGTCGCTACAATTTCCTTATGTTGGCAAAGAGGGTCAGAAAACAATGACGAACGACGGACGTTTGCGTCCCGGACGTCCTAAAAGCACCACTGATCCTGAAAATCGTGCTCTTCGGCTTATAGCTCTTCGGGTTCGTTTTTCATCAACAAGGGAAATTGATGAGAGATGGAGAGGATTAACTGATCATCAAATCTCCTTACGATCGACGTTTCGAAGAATTCGATCTTTTGGGTTCAGATCATACCAACTATTGCTTTGTTTACCTCTAACTGCACGCCATCGTACTGCACGGCGGCAATGGTGTAACGACAGGCTGCATTAGAATGTGCAATGGAATCAAGTCATCTTTAGTGACGATTCTCGGTTTTGTTTATGGGCTCATGATGATCATGGATTGGTTAGAAGACATCCTGTAGAAAGACGCAATTTGCAGTTTTCTGTACAACGACGTAGGGGCACCTTCATTCACTAGAGATATCTGTTGTTAGGCGCACATCAATTTGAACGACTTATGCGTGTATGCGTAGCTTATTTATGTGTGTGTTGGCTCACGGAGTTTGACAGCGGTCGGTGTGAAACACACAACGAGGTGACACGGAAAGTGATTCGGCCACGCGTAAGTAATTTTATAACCTCACTTTGAACATATTTTTATTGATAAAAACTGTTTTCTAGATTATTCAGTACTATTTTATTTAAAAGATAATAGGGTCAAGTTTGTGAATTGATACGTGAATAATGACATCTATGGTACATTCATACTGTATGAATGTGCCCCACTTTTTTTTATTTTAGTTTTTAGAATTGAAGTGATATAATTTTATTTTACAGAAAAAATATGGTCAGAAATTACAAGAAAAAGGGAACTAGGAGTGGAGGTGGACGAACAGGCAATGTTAAAAGCTATCGCTGAAGTTTTGAAAAACAAACTCTCTTTACGGAAATCAGCAGCTAAACATGGAGTTAATGCACAAACACTACAAAGCCGTATCAAAAAATTACGCAAAACACAAGATCTTGGTAGCGAAAATCGTGTATTCGAATCCAAATTTGCATCACAGCAGGTTTTTACAACAACAGATGAGGATCTTTTAAATAAATATATCTTAGCGTGTTCTAAGATGAACTATGGACTGACATGTATCCAAGTTAAAAAACTTGCGTATGAATTTGCTAAGGCCAATGATATAAAAAATCCTGCAAGTTGGAATAATAATAAGATGGCGGGAGCAGGCTGGTTAGCAAGTTTCCGAAAACGCCATAAAAATTTAAGTTTGCGTAAACCTGAAAATACTAGCGCTGTCAGATCATTCGGTTTCAACAAAACGGCAGTGAATGATTTCTTACAGAACCTGGAGAGTATATACCGCAAACATAATTTTACTGCTGATCAGATTTTCAACTACGACGAATCTGGTATTTCTATTGTTTTTGCTGACAAGAGTCAAAAACAGGTTGGTCAAATAGTGTCTGCTGAAAGAGGAAAACTGGTCACATTTGGTGATATTATTTCAGCAAATGGAAACACTATACCACCCTTATTCATCTTACCTCGAGTACATTATAAGGACCACTTCTTAGAAGGTGCTCCAGAAGGCTCTTTAGGTGTAGTCACGAGAAGTGGTTGGATAAATCCGAGCATTTTTGTTGATGTTCTAAAGCACATCCAGAAACACACCTTATGTTAGAAAGAAAGTCCAATATTGCTTTTATGTGACAATCATGAAAGTCACATTTCTGTAGATGCAATCAACTACTGCCGTGACAATGGGATTGTCTGCCTTTCCTTTCCACTTCACACAACTCATCGCCTTCAACCATTAGATGTTGGAGTATTTGGACCATTAAAGTCAAAATTTAAAACAGCATTCAATGACTGGCACGTTTCCAACCCAGGAAAGACACTTAATATTTATAATATCCCAAAACTCATAAAGATACCTTATTTGGAGTCATTCAATAGTAGGAATATCACCAGTGCTTATGAAAAACCGGAATATGGCCTTTTAATAAGTTGATTTTCAATGATGATGATTTTGCGCCGGTTCAGGTGTATCGTTCAAATCCTGTAACAAATCCCAATGAAAGCACTGGTAGTGAGGAGCCTGGAATAGCTGGTGATGAGCTTACTACAGTTAGTGCTGAACTTGGTGATGTTCCTGCTCGAACACCACCGACTTTGTCCAGAGATGTCTCGCGTTCACTGCTTTCACAACATCTTGCATCAATAGTAATAGATTTTGATAACCCTGCACCATCTAGTATCTTCAAGTATTGAAGACGCCAGAAATGATAAGGCCTTTCCCGAAAGTTCAAAGACTTACACAAACAAAAAAAGGTCTATCACTTGGAAAATCAAGAATTTATACGGACACGCCTGAGAAGACTAGAATTGAAGAATTGGAAAAAAATAAAGATATGAAGAGATTAGAAAAAGAACGGAAAAGTAAAGCAAGAGAAATAATGAGAGCGTTGAGTTTATTAAATGAAGATTGTGATAAATCAAGTAAACCAAAAAGAAATAAAACCAAAGAGATTGAAACAATTAGTGGCGACAGTGAAACAGATGTCAGCCTAAGAGAAAGTTCTGCTTCACCTTTCGACGTGCTTGAAGAAAACGAGGAAGAATATGATTATGAAGAGCCTGTTGACCCTGAAAATATCAAGAACGGTGCCTATGTGCTTGTAAAATTTGAAAAAAGAGGTCTGTTATTTACTATGTCGGACAAATCATCAAACACTACAGTTTGACAGAAGTAATGGTTTCATTTTTGAGAAAGAAACCAGGATCGTCTATGAAATTTGTATTTCCAGACGTCAAAGATGAAGAATCAGTAGATCTATCAAATATAGTTTTGATATTACCGGATCCTAAATCAGCTAAGACAGCTAGGACTGCTAGTATTTTAAGTTTTAACAAAGATCTCTCTTTTTATAACGTCCATTAATATTTTGTTTTCGAAAACGTTGTATTTTAATATTTTGCTTTTGATAAATAATTAAACATTTCACGCTCAATTTGTGTATTTCTTCACATGTATTCATGTGCCCCATAGCATGTATGAGAGTGCTCCACATGTGGGGTACATTCATACATTTTTAATTTTTTTTTTAACTTTCACAGAAAGCCGCACAAGTATATTTACACAAATCACATATTTTTGATATAAAGTCAGATAGTAATACTATTAGTTTTTGATAAATCGATACAGATATTGATACCAGAGAAAATTCTATAAGACAAAATATAAAAACTGTATGAGGCTGCCCCACCTTCCCCTACTGCTCTCACTAAAGGTGTGATGATGTGGGGGAAAGTGTACCATGGAAGCAGATCTCGTCTAGTAGTTATTGAGGGAACATTAAAAGCAAATCGGTACATTAACAACATTCTTGAACCATTATTACTGTCATATCTGCAAGAAATAGAAAATCCAATTTTTCAGCAAGATAACGCGCGGCCGCATACCGTAAAGGTTGCTATGGAGTTTCGAAATACTGATAATGTTGTTCTGCTTCCATGGACTTCTCGTTCGCCAGACTTATCACCAGTAGAAAATTTGTGGGATATGGTAGGACGGAGAATATATGATCTACAGCCACTCCCAAACAATGTAGATTCTCTTCAACAACAGGTTAGCATAGATTCACTCATTTCAACTATGCTAGCTGAATGTGTGAGAAACAGAGGAGGGTCGACGCATTTTTAGTAACAATATTGTATCTTGCTAAAATTTTCATCGTTTATTAATAGGAATAAAATACGTTTTCTGAAAATTTAATAAAAATACATCAGCGTTTACTGTGTGTTTTATTTATGGCGGCCAGTATAGGTGTATATATATATATATATATATATATATATATATATATATATATATATATATATATATATATATATATACCGGGTGGTCGTAAAGAAAGGAATAAATTCAATATCTCGTAAAGTACAATTTTTTCAAAAATCGCTCGGACCCGTCGATTTTATATTTTTCAGGGCATATTTTGCGAAAAAAATTTTATACAGGGTGTCTCAAAAAATTTGCTAAAAAAAATTTTTTTTTTCAAATTGCAACCCAATTTTTTTATTGCATTTTTGGATTGCCCTTACAATTCTAAACATTTGTCATGTAGCATGTGCTATACCTAAGTCCAAGCGTTTTGGAGTTATTCGCATTCAAAATTTAAACCAAGATCACCAGATCTAACACCACTAGACTTTTTTTATGGGGATACCTTAAAGGAAAGGTATTTAAAAGCCAACCGGCAAATCTAGATGATTTAAAACAACGCATCCGTCAAGAAATACGTCGAATAACGCCCGAAATGGTTCGAAATGTGCAGCAGGAATTTGTAGATCGATTAGGCTATTGTCAGTTGACTAACGGAGGACATTTCGAACATTTGCTGAAATAAAATTATTTTTAAGTTTACGAATCTTTGTTTTCGATATAATAAAACGTTATAAAAATTAGTTTATTTTCGTTTTCTTCATGACCTTTTTCAATTTTAAATTTTGAATGCGAATAACTCTAAAACGCTTGGTCTTAGGTATAGAACATGCTACATGACAAATGTTTAGAATTGTAAGGGCAATCCAAAATGCAATAAAAAATTGGGTTGCAATTTGAAAAAAAATTTTTAGCAAATCTTTTTGAGACACCCTGTATAAAATTTTTTTTCGCAAAATATGCCCGAAAAATATAAAATCGACGGGTCCGAGCGATTTTTAAAAAATTGTACTTTACGAGATATTGAATTTATTCCTTTCTTACGACCACCGGTATATATATATATATATATATATATATATATATATATATATATATATATATATATATATATATATATATATGAATAGTCCCAGAAGTTGTCTAAATTCATTTAAAGTTCAAGGGTGTAGTTTTGGAGAAACGATCGGACACGTGGATTTTAGTTTTGATTACGGTTTTTTAGTAATAAAATTTTGTACATAAGGTGGCTCAAAAATAAGTTACAACTATCAACTTTTATATTTCATTTTCGAAATCTGCTTTAAATTCTGAGTAAATCTCATGTACCATGTCCTATACCTAAAGTCAACAGATCTCGAGGAATTTACAATTGAACGTATCAACAATTAAGACCGTATCAAGGAAGGCGGCCTTTGTTTTGTGTCAAAAGGAACAATTTATTAAAAAAACGCAACAAATCAAATCAAATGTTCAGTTTCTATTTGTTTACGTGCTCTATCAGCAAATCCAATCATGCAGAGTATTTCAATTTTTTCTCGTTCCGTTAACTTCGCCATTTCGGAAAGGGAAAATGTTGAAACTCGACGTCGGAAATAAATGGACATACACGACGAAATCAAAACATGTACCTACTGTTTATGGATCACCTTGGATAGGATTCTTGATAGTTTATAAGGACAATATATAGGACATGGTACATGAGATTTACTCAGAATTCTAAGCAGATTCCGAAAATGAAATCAAAAACAGGCGTTTCGATTTGACAAAATCAACTGGGTAGTCGTAACTAATTTTTGGGCCATCCTATATACAAAATTTTACCACTAAAAAAACTGCAGTCAAAAATAAAAATCGACGGACATGAGCGTTTCTACAAAAACTAGACCCTTGAACTTTAAATGAATTTAGACATAACTTTTGGGACTAACTACATATATATATATATATATATATATATATATATATATATATATATATATATATGTATATACATATGTACATATATATATATATATATATATATATATATATATATATTAGTTGTTCTTCCAAAGGTTCGTCATCAAGCAAATTTAAAAGGTTAGTTTCCAGAATTTTTAGGTATCTTTCAGTATTCAGGTTTTCTTCACAAATTCTATAGACAAACCTGTGCCCTTCTAAAAACCAACTGATGTTATAACCAAATCAACCCTGTAGGTGAACTGGTCTCAATAAATACGGGTTGGTGTTGGCTCAGTATCTTTCATCGCACCATAATTTTCTTATAAAATTGGAATTACCTTTATGTAAAAACCAACGGCAAATTTCAATCGCCGAGGTGCAAATATTGTGCCTAGTTTACTTTATATGGGAAGTAATGGTTTTTTCAATATCTTTTGAACCTTGGTTTTGATACCCAACTGCTTTTTATTGGTATAAACATGCAATTTCCTTGCTGAGAATGAATTTGATTTTAATAACATTATTATGATAAGTATGCAATTTTTAGCATAAAATTATTCTAGGTAATTGGTAACAGTAAGCGAAACTTAAACAAAATTACTCATCCTGTTTTGTTTTCATAGCATCTAGATTTTATCCATAGCCTACTAAACTATTAATTAAGTAGGTATTCTTAGACATCGTACGATTATGAAGAAAAATTAAGAAGATGCTCTAAACTTGTAATTTGCATATTACTGTGGGGGGCAGTAGTCTTCAGTGAATAATGTAAATTTTCATTTCGTTTTCTTACCTCATAATTCATGGCTTGTACTGATTTAATATAAAAATTAGAATTGTTCATTTATTTAAATAATAAACTATACTAAAAAATAATTAAAAATGCATCTTTTTTTGCTAAAAATATACAGGTTGTTCCATTTAAAATGAGAAAGTTGGACGAGATAACTTTTTGACTTGACCCGGTAGATGCGATTTTTTGACGCCATAATATTCTACTTAGCAAACTAAGAAACTTTTATTGGAAATATTTTCTATATCGTTGGTAACAAAACGTACAGGGGACAAATTAAATATCGACAATTTTTTGTATTACCCCCGTATCTTCTAAACCAGCAATAATTTCAAAACTCTACCTTTACCATTTTCAGTTTCTCCCAAATACATCTCATGACAACTATATCAGTTTTTTGATAAGTTCAATAATTACCGAGATAACAAGTAAGTATCGAAAATGGGTACACAGTATGGAAGGGTATTGACCTTTTGGCAATAGGGTATAAAACACCCTCTTGGTGTCTTGAAAGTGTTTTGTTATGAAGGCAGGGAACACAACTGGAAATATGCTTTTGCACATATTCCCTCATGCCGGGAAACTAATATTTCTCGCAGTTTCTTCAGCGTTTTATCACACGCAAGGTGTCCACCGTCATCATATATACAACGTACCACCTGATTCCTTCACCCCTTCGTAACGACCCACTGAATTCCCTGTACTGTTATTTGGTACACTCTACCTTTGCGTAGAGTGCAATTGTGATGCACGTTTTTCTCATACTCCGTTTCACGTGGTTTTGTTAGGACTGAATTTTTACTTTCGCGTATACTACGTATACAAGGAGAAAGTATTGCAATCGAAACAATATTTTGAAACTTTTTTTCGCGGATTTCGTGTTCCCTGAGTAGAAAAACATCGATTTCTCGGACAAAATTTTTGTGTATGACTGTGTGTGGCTTCGAGACTATTTGACCGATTTTAATGAGATTTGACATGGGCCCCTATATCTGGAAGTTATGTATAAAACTGGATTTCCGTAAAAATCAATTAATAGGGAGGCGAAATGAGGATGGTTTTCTTGAGGGTGCATTTCCAAAACCAACGCCAGAAAGTCTATCATTGGTGAAAACCCCGATCGAACAAAATTTTTTTAAAAATTTTAAGTTTAAAATGGCGGCCAATATGGCGATTTTAGTACATTTCGGAGCTTGCGCTGTCACTGAAACCATAAAAGCTACTTGCACTTTGAAAATCTCAAAACGGCCTATCAACGTGTAGCTTTTAAATTTACATATTTTATTGTCACATATAACGAAAATATAATGAGCTTTATGAGAGTTCTATCTTTTCCAGGACGAGAGTTAGGAATATTAAAATTTAAAAATGTCAATCCCTTATAACTAAGTTTCTAATAAAAATGAATTCTTGAAGTGAAGAGATTACATAGTAGACATATACCGGGTGTAAATCCAATAAGGGCCACCCTGTAACTTTTGAACGGGTCGTTAGATTTTGTTCAAGTTTTGATGGGTTATATTAGAGCCAGTTTGGGATTTTTTTACATAAAAAAATAATATGACCGACTTCCGGTTTCACCGGATATGACACAACAGCTGAAAATGTAAATGGAACAATCTGTATATTTTTACATGTTTGGATTCTACGGCTTCAAATACATCTGCCAAATGTCAACTCAAACGCCATTTTACTTTGCCAGAGTCGGCTTCAGGAGCATGTTGTGTTAATAAAAATTAGAAAATTAAAAATTACTGCTTTATTTAGGAACTAAGGAAATTATTATGCATATGGTTTTACTAGTACTTGAAAGAGCTATTTAATATACAGGGTGTGTAACCTACCGAATTGGCGGGAGCACAAAATAAAATTATCTTAGCTTTAAGGGGTGCTGGGTAGCTAAAAATATTTATTGTACTTTCCTCTGGTTTGTACTCTTGTCGTGAGTAAGGGCTTGAAACCAATAATAATAAAACAAGAAAAAAATGTTCTAATCAATGAATTTAATGTGATGTGAATGATGTTGATTTGTACAGTTTATATATATATATATATATATATATATATATATATATATATATATATATATATATATATATATGTAATTAGGTTAAGATAGATCTTAAATTTTGAAGTATAAATTGAAACGAAAGTTTTATTAGGTCGAATAGGTGAATGATATGTGTAAATGTGAATTTATTCGAGTAAGCGTAGGTATGTTGTTTACTATTCTCTTTTTTTATTAACTGTACGGTACCAACTGTACAAGGTGAATGTTTTACTAAAATAAATCCAACCATTGGCCAATCCTGTGCTTAGACCACACTTATCTACATTAACGATATAAAATCTAACGACCTTGTTCAGTTCATAAATACCAATTTTAATAATGTAAAATAATTTAATTTACCTGCGCTGCTTCATTACAATAATTGCGACCTATCCTATATGCAGAAAAATTTTTATGTTTGTTTTAATCCTTTTATACGGCAAATCTAAAATAAATATTTATATATATATATATATATATATATATATATAACAAGATGTAAAATGGATGAATAATGATAACGGTAAGTAAGTGCGATAATTTATCAATCATAGTGACTAATTCCAAAATTTGTAGATGATTACAACACAATTATGAAAGTGAGGTTATCCAAATTAAACATGAGATTTTATATAATTTTTTGGGTTTTTGTATGAAAAATGTTGTGATTATGAAAGATTATTCGAAAGATGAATTGATTTGTGAAGGTGATAATGAATACTTAATTCTAGATGAATGATCGATATGTGATTAATGTGATTACAGTGTGATGAAGTGGTAACATAAAGGACACGAGCTGATCACAGATGGTGAAAAGTTAAAGAAGCCTGACCTTGCAGCTGTTGCTTGAAGGTAATATGGTTTTGTGTGTTCCTCTAAATGTAACACGATGATTTTCTTCAGATATCGGCTGGCTTCGTCCCGATGAAGTGATACAGATGGAATAGATGTCAAGAAGTAAGAACCGTAAGGAAGGTAAAGAGGAATGTAGATTTAACATATACTAGTTAGCAAGGAAAGAAAAGGAAAAGAATGTGAAGATGAAGGCAGAATACGTAGAAATTGAATTGAAGTAGAAATAAGTTCAAATATGAGTTTATGTATGTTGAAGTGTAATTTGAGGCCTTTATGTTAGTGGCCTTTAAGTGTAGTGCTTGTTCTAGGTCCGTACGGTAGTGAGCTCCCGATACGATGTGCTCTCTGCCAAAATTTGCGAAGTAAGGTGTCATGGCCAATGTTTCGTGCATTGAAGTCCTACTTGCACATGCGACTTTCGGCAGGCATTTGTCCCAGTTCCTCTGGTTATCATATATAAAGGAAAGCATGATTTTGAGCGTTTTATTTGTACGCTAAGCTAGGTTCGCCTAGGGATGGTAGTGAGCTGTGAAAAGCAATTTTGCTTGATATTTGGCGCAAAGGTCAATAAAATGTTTTGCTTTAAATTGTACGCCATTGTCTGTAATTATAAATTCAGGTACACCGAATGAAAGGAAAATACTATCCTCAACATGACGACATACTGTGGCACTAGTGGCCTGTCTCATGGGAAGAAGAGTGAAAACTTGCTGAAATAATCAGTAGCTATAAGAATATATGAGTGCCCTTGTTAGCTTATTGGCAAGGGGCCGACTATATCTATACAGATCATTTGCCAGGGAGTCAAATTTCCGGTCTTTTGCCCATAAGGCCCCGAAGTGGTTAGAAAGCCATAGGTGTGTGTTTTATACAAACTTCGCATTTCCTGACGTATCTTTCTACGTCCGCTCTCATCTTTGGCCAATAATACAAATTTTTCAGGCGATGGTACGTCTTGTAAACGCCAGCATGACCTGAAGTCTCTAAGTCGTGGTTTTCCCTAAGGATGTCTAATCTCCCGTCGCGGGGTATAACTTCCTTCCAGGAGTCTTCCGTAAGGTGATGATGTTCCACCTTCTTATACAATCTATTGTCCTGTATTCGCCATACCGAATACTTAAGTGGAAATTGTTTTACAAGGTTTTCCATTTTTGTAAACCATCTGTCAGGTGTTAAATGTACTGTATTTATTTCCGCAGGTACGTTTCGAGATAGTGCGTCGGAGACTAGATGTTCAGATCCTTTACGATGAACTACCTTAAAAGTAAACTGCTGGAGTTTCATTAACCAACGGGCTATTCTTTCTTTTGGTTCGCGAAGGTTGTGCAGTCACACCAGGGAGTGGTGATCGGTGATGACTGTAAATTGGAACCCTTCTAGGTAACATCGCAATTTTTCGATGGCCCATACTACAGCTAAACATTCTCTTTCAGTTACATTGTGGTTGCGTTCGCAAGATGTTAAAGTGCGTCTTATGAAACAGGTGACATGTTCACCGTCTGGGTGTTGTTGATAGGACGGCACCTATGCCGTAACCAGATGCGTCCGTTTGAACAGAGAAGGGTAAAGTAAAATCCGGACATGCCAAAATCGGTGCTGACACTAGACAATTTTTCAGCTTTGAAAAAGAGTTTTCGCATTCTTGCGACCATTCGTAGCTTTGGTTTCTCCGTAGTAAATTCAAGAGAGGTGCGATAATTGTGTAAAATTCTGGTATAAAACCACGGTACCAGCTTGCCATCCCTATGATCCTACGAACTTCACTGGAGTTTTTAGGTGGAGGTATGTTTAATATGGCTTCTACTTTGCGGGATCTACATTAACTCCGTGTTTATTAATAATATAGCCTAAGTATTTTAATTCGTCAAAGCAGAATTTGCATTTATCCCATGATAATGTTAGGTTAGCTCCTTTTAGACGTTTAAATATTTCCTCTAAGGGGTTTATGTGTTTGTCAAAGGTGTTTGAAACTACAATAACATCGTCCAAATAGACGAAAACGCTAGGCTCCAAATCGGGCCTATAACTCAGTCAATTAACCGTTGCCAGGTGGAAGGGGTATTTGTTAGACCGAAAGGAACTCTATTGAAATGAAAATGATCTCTGCCTGGAATAGCGAAAGCGGTCAACTTTTGGATTAGTCATCCAAGGAATTTGGAAAAAGGCTGGCTTGACATCCAAGGAGCTTAAGAATTGCGCGTTTCGGAGACGATCGAGTTTGTTGGAGATGTACGGAATGGGATGTGTCCTTTTTTGTAACGTTATTAACCTTCCTGAAGTCAATACACAGTCTATAAGTTTTATTCTTTTTAGGTACCATAATAACCGGACTGCTCCAAGGTGACTCAGATGGCTCGATAATGTTTTCCTCCAGAAGATGGCCTATTTCTTCGTCTAGGCATTTTTGTATTGGCGGAGAAATTCTATAAGGCCTTTGCCTAATAGGCAAAGGTTTGTACAGCCGATTTTGTTGCCCATTAATTGTTTATAATAGTTAACTAATTGGTCTAGTTGCGCTCGTTGTTCGGAGTTAGTTTGCGGTTCTGATTAGAGAAACAAGATTTCCTCGTTTGGGGAGTCTAGAGGAGCAAAACTCCAAGACTTGTTTTGGAAGTGCGGAATGATTCCCATCTTTAACCAGAAGTCCATTCCCAAAAAAAGAATGTGAGTTAATTCAGGAATTACATGCACTGGTATAACTTTTATTTTGTCTTCCAGTTGGAAGGGCACATTTACCGCGCCAGTGATGGCACATTGTTGGTTGTTAGCGACGCTACAATGGTTAATGTCGCCTTTCGTCACTTGCAAACCAAGTTGCTTCACTAATGCTACGCCAGGTCTTCCGAATACGGAAAGATTTGACCCAGTATCTAATAATGCTTTTACATTTAAGCCAAAATATTTTACATTTAGGAAAGGGCGATTGTCGTAGTCTTTGTTGTTGCCGTATCAGGTACTGCCAGATCCAAGCTACGGCTTAACGAGGGTCTGGGCGACCCCTTCCCGAACACTTGGGACATTGAGCTTTTGTGAAATTCGGTTGTCCACATTTCTAACAGTGTATGGTTTGCGGTTGCTTACAGTTCTGGGCCATATGGCCCACTTCGCGAGAATACGTAGAAATTGAATTGAAGTAGAAATAAGTTCAAATATGAGTTTATGTATGTTGAAGTGTGATTTGAGGCCTTTATGTTAGTGGCCTTTAAGTGTAGTGCTTTACTTTTTAATCTCCGATAAATCGAATTGTTTTGATTTAACCAATTAATCAATATCAATTTAATTGTTGTAGGTAGCCTACATCCACAATTGATTTGTTAAATAATAATTGCATACCACAACTAGCACAAATGTTGGAAGAAGAGTTCCGCCATGAGAAAATTCTTGTCTAATCCAATTGTTATCCTTATCTCCTTTTTGGTACGCATGATAAATGATCAGAGTTTTGAAGAATTTGAAAAATATAACAATTAGGATGGTAAAGACATCTATAGGAGCGATTAGGGAAGTTATGAATTGAACACTTACAGGGAACCTATCATAAATTAAACACGTCACAGGTGGCCCATGTATGTTTCTATTGGGAACAGTGAGTTTTAGTTAAAAAACCGTAATTTTTAAATATGATCGTTAACAAAAATTAATTATTAAGAAAAATAATATTGTGGGGGTAATTGTACATCAATTATTTATAATTTAGATGACGTCATAATGATCTAAAATTAAAAAATATTTAAAAAAATAAAATTAAAATGGGGCCTGAGTTGACATTTGACATATGAACTGTATGTATTTAAAGCCCTAGAATCCAAATATTTAAAAATATACAGGGTGCTCCGTTTAAATTTTCTGCTTTTGCGTCATTTCCGGTGAAACCGGAAGTCGGCCATATTGTTATTTTAGGTAAAAATCCTAAACTGGCACTAATATAACCTACCAAATTTGAATAAAATCTAACGACCCGTTCAAAAGTCACGGGGTTGCCTCTATTTGATTTACACCCGGTATAGCTACTAAACTGTTATATTTATGTATATTTTATATCAAAGTTTCAAAAACAATTCTACATTATTTTAAAGTTAATTTCTTATGCTATTCAAATATGTAAAAATATACAGTGATCTGCAAAATACAGGGTGAATAAAAAAAATAATTTTGTAGGTAAGTATACATTTGTATTATGTGTTTTGTAACTGTGGTTTCCTATTAGTGGAGATTATCAGCCTATTTCTACAATTTATGCTTTTTGAACGCGATGTTTCGGAAGCGGATTCTGCTTCCGTCATCAGGCTTAGTCCTGAGAAGGACTGTTTTCGCACTTGAGTTGAATTCATAAGTTACGTATGTATAATTTTTCCCAAGCACTATATATATATATATATATATATATATATATATATATATATATATATATATATGGATACTTTGAAGACCAAGCGATATCCCAATTCACAGAAAAACCAAGGATGTGGCTTAGATCCGTGGACGATACCTTCATAGTTAGGCAATACGTAAAGCATAGGCTAGATGAATTCCTAGATCATCTAAATAGCCGCGCACCCTCCATCAAGTTCACAATGGTATTGAGTCGGAACAAAACTGCCATTCCTGGATGTACTTGTACACAAGAATGACAACACTTTCACGACAAGTGTATACAAGAAACCTACCCACACGGGGAGGTACCTACACTACAACTCAATCACCACAAAAGCGTGACGTTAGGCGTGGCAAAATGCTTGTACGATAAATCAAAAACAATATGCTCAAAACAAGAGGGCCTGAACAAAGAAAAAGAAAATATCGCTAAAACACTCAAACAAAATGGCTACCCCGATCTAACACCTAACCTAAACACGGAAAGGGTAACCGAAAAAAAAACCTAAATATACCGCGATAATACCATATATACAAGGTACCCCAGACAAAATACGAAGGATGGGCAGCAGATACAAGATGCGCACAGCCTTCAAATCGACCAGAACGCTCAGGGGAATACTAACTAAAACCAAACCATACAATGAAGATCAGAATTCCAATAATTGTGTATTCAACCTACCATGCGAATGCGGCAGAGCATACATAAGTGAGAGCAGTAGACCACTCAAAGTGAGAATTCAGGAACACAAGAACAACGTCCGTAAGGACGAAATAGAAAGATCAAGAATCGTCGAACATGTCTGGAATGAAGACCACCGTATCCAATGGGATAACATACAGATAATGGCAAAAACGAGAACACAATTCGTCGGAAACTTAAAGAAGCCACATACATCGCACTAGCAGAAAATCCAATAAATCAAGCTAGTGTAGAAGTGAAACACATGGATTCCAATAATGCGCGAAGAGATTAAGCGCAATACACCTGCACAAGAAGTTACGCGCAACATGCGCAATAAACTTCTGCGCAACCACTAAAAAGTTTAATATATATCTATAAGTTCTAAAATATATATTGGATTACTCAGTGGCTCAGAGGTAAAGGTGTCAGACTAGTAAGTGAAAGGTACCAAGTTCGAATCTGAGGTAGTCAAGTGCTTGAGTTGAATTCATAAGTTACATATGTATAATTTTTCCCAAGCACTTGACTACTCTCAGATTCGAACTTGGTACCTTTCACTACTAGTCTGACACCTTTACCGCTGAGCCACTGAGTAATCCAATATGTATTTTTAGAACTTATATTCGTGGTTGCGCAAGTTTATTGCGCATGTTGCGCCGTAATCTTGCACAGATCTAGTGCGCTTAAGCTCTTCGCGCATTATTGAATCCATATGGGTTTCATTTCTTGGCTTATTGGATTTTCTGCTAATTCCGCAGTCGAATAAACAGCTATGAAATTAGATCCTGAAGAAGCCGAAGAATACATAAGTAAGGTTAGATCAGTCCTAGATTCATCTCGGCAAACTAAACCTAACCTCCCTAACCTAGAAAGGAGAGCGGTCATTTCTTAAGAATGACCCAGCGATCAAAATTCTCCCGGCAGACAAAGGAAACGCGACTGTGGTAATGGATATGGACACTTACAACAGTAAGATCTAAGAACTACTGGACGGGGCGAGTCCAAAAGACCCCAAACCATCATTCGAAAGACGGATATACCTGACGCTGGCAAAACATAAGGGAGAGTTCTCCGATTACCAGAGAACTAGACTTACCCCACACTACAGCAAACCTCCGCGTGTGTACGGCCTACTAAAGATTCACAAGGAAGGAATTCATCTGAGACCAATAGTGAGCTCGAGAAATTCACCGTATCACCCATTACCACACTATCTGCTAGGTATCATCACACCCTTATCGGGAAAAACCAAGTCTATGGTCAAGAATACGCAGCACTTCGTGGAAACCATCAGAAACTTCCAACCAAACCACGAAGAAATACTGGTAAGCTTTGACATTGTGAGTCTATTCACAAATGTGCCTATCGATAAGGCACTAACTATCATAAGGGACAAGCTGGAAAAGGATGAAACGTTAGACGAACGCACGCAACTCTCGGTAAACACAATAATGGAACTTCTGACAATATGTATAGAACTACACACTTCCAGGTAGAAGACAAATTCTACCAACAAGAGTTTGGGATGGCGATGGGTTCCCCACTATCATCCATAGTGAGCAATATATATATATATATATATATATATATATATATATATATATATATGGAAGACTGTGAAGACCAAGCGATATCCGAATTCACAGAAAAACCAAGGATGTGGCTTAGATACGTGGACGATACCTTCGTAGTTAGGCAATGCGGCAAGCATAGGCTAGATGAATTCCTAGATCATCTAAATAGCCGCGCACCCTCCATCAAGTTCACAATGGTATTGGAGTCGGAACAAAAACTGCCATTCCTGGATGTACTTGTACACAGGAATGAGAACACTTTCACGACAAGTGTATACAGGAAATCTACCCACACGGGAGGTACCTACACTACAACTCCAATCACCACAAAAGCGTGAAGTTAGGCGTGGCAAAATGCTTGTACGATAGAGCAAAAACAATATGCTCAAAACAAGAGGACCTGAACAAAGAAAAAGAAAATATCGCTAGAACACTCAAAGAAAATGGCTACCCCGATCTAACACCTAACCTAAACAGGGAAAGGGTAACCGAAAAAGAAGAACCTAAATATACAGCGATAATACCATATATACAAGGTACCTCAGACAAAATACGAAGGATAGGCAGCAAATACAAGATACGCACTGCCTTCAAATCGACCAGAACGCTCAGGGAAATCAGAATTCCAAGAATTGTGTATCCAACCTACCATGCGAATGCGGCAGAGCATACATAGGAGAGAGCAGTAGACCACTCAAAGTGAGAACTCAGGAACAACGTCCGTAAGGGCGAAATAGAAAGATCAAGAATCGCCGAACATGTCTGGAACGAAGACCACCGCATCCAATGGGATAACATACAGATAGTGGCAAAGGACGAGAACACAACTCGTCGGAAACTCAAAGAAGCCACATACATCGCACTAGCAGAAAATCCAATAAACCAAGCTAATGTAGAAATGAAACCCATCTGGATTCCAATAATGCGTAATGAGCTTAAGCGCAATACACCTGAGCAAGATGTTACGGCGCAACAAGCGCAATAAACTTCTGCGCAACCACGAATATGTACAGGGTGAGTCAGTTTTTTGTAGAGAAACTTTAACAGGAGATAGAACACATGTTTCTAAAAAGAAAAGTTCCTATAAACATATGTCGTAGAAGGCTTCGTTTCCGAGATACAAGGTGTTGAATATAATTTTTTTTCTTAAATTTTCATTGTAACTCATAAACGAATGTTTAGATTTTTTCATGTTGGGGGATAATGTCTATTAATTAAGGGCATAAAACAAGCGATAAGAATGTTCACAAACTTGCACAGTGGCGGAGTGGAGGGTGCTCAAACCCTTTCATAAACAGAACTTCTACGCCAATGATTATTTTTAAAAACTATTATCATTATCTACATATAGTTTAACAAAAATAATGTACCTTCCTCTGTTTCGAAATTCCTGTGCGTTTCCGAGTTATTTTGATTTTTAGTGTTTGATGTGGTACTAAGTTAAGTAATGTGCTTTATGTGAATAATTGAATATAAAGTTTTTAATAAAAAAGATATAATAAAACATTTAGAGCCATTTTAGTACCTAACGATTGTTTCTTTAAAATTTCAAATACATTTTCATTTATAAATAGGTAGGTTATCGGTTTTTTTTAGTATCCATTGTTATTATCCTCGTATAAAAAGAAATGCATAATTATTATTGTTATGGGGTCAATAGTTTCTGTATAATTATGTATGTATCAATTTCGCCATAAACATGTATGTAGTTTTTAAGTGAGATTCTAGTAACTGCTCACTTGCTCTCATTAAAGAGCCGCCACTGTATCAAGCCATACTCAAATACAAGACTTTTGTAAATTGAAATCTGTTCAGTACACTAATTTTAACAATCCTTATTTATTATTGTAACAATACTTAATTAATAATTGTGAAATTAATAAGAATTCTTAGCAATAACGATTTATAAATAAATAACAATAACACTAGTATAATAAAATTAGACACTTTGTTCAAAATGTAAACCGTTCTTTTCAATGCACATTTCACAGCGACGTACAATAGAACGCCTTAAGTTAATTAAATGATGCAACCTTATTTCATTGCAAGCATCTCTGATGCGATTGTGAAGTTCTTTAAGTGTATTAACCGGAGTGGTATACACCTTTTCCTTCATGAATCCCCATGCAAAAAGTCAAGTGGCGTTAAATCGGGAGATCTAGGAGGCCACGCCAATGGACTTCCACGACCTATCCACTTCCGCGGGTAGTTATTGTTTAGCCAATTTCTTACATTTCTGCCATAATGGGCCGGACATCCATCAGTCTGAAACCAAGCATGTCCTCTTAAATTCAAAGGAATGTCTTTCCACATATTAACATGTTCTTCTTCTAAAAATTGTAGGAAATTTTCTGAATTTACACGTTGTGACAAGAAACACGTGGTTGCCGTAAATTCCAATGCAGACATTTGTACTAATTTCATGTTGAAAACTTCTTGGTCGAATGGCATGTGGGTTTTCATGTGCCCATATATGCAGATTGTGAAAGTTTACGATACCACAACGAGTAAAACAGGACTCATCAGTCCACAGTATGTTGGATTCTCTATTATTTTGAATGGAGTTAAGAACCCACCTACAATAATTAAGTCTTCGGTCGGCGTCACCTGGACATAAACCATGAACAGGTTGAAAATGATATGGGCGTCTGTGATCCCGCTTTAAAACCCGGAAACTTTACTTTGAGAAATACCAAGAGCAACAGCAGCACGTCGAGTACTTGTCGTGAGGTTCCTATTAAATTGACGCAATATACCCTCTCAATCATATCTCGTCCACGGTTGTACATTTTCAAACCCTGGTTAACAAATCGACGATGGATACTCACAAAACGGAATGATGAGGTTGTCGTCTATTTGGAAATCTTCTCCGATACTCCCTAGATGCGTACCTTGAACTCCCATTTGCGAACCCATAAATAAAATGAATGTCGGCTTATTCGCTATTTGTAAATGTAAACGGCATGTTACACTAATTAAAAGCTGGCAAATCAAATGAAATAACTTTTGAACTTAAAACAATAATTAATAACAGTGAAATTATTAAAGATGAAGCAAGTGTTTGTAAAAAGTCAAACTGTCGTTTCAAAATATAAAATTTAATACTTACTTGTTTTTCAAGGAGTATAATATTTTGTTGCAATGAAATAAGGGTGCATCATTTAGTTAACTTAAGACGTTCTATTGTACGTCGCTGTGAAATGTGTATTGAAAAGAACGGTTTACATTTTGAACAAAGTGTCTAATTTTATTATACTAGTGTTATTGTTATTTATTTATAAATCGTTATTGCCAAGAATTCTTATTAATTTCACAATTATTAATTAAGTATTGTTACAATAATAAATAAGGATTGTTAAAATTAGTATACTAAACAGATTTCAATTTACAAAAGTCATTGGCGTAGAAGTTCTGTTTATGAAAGGGGTTGAGCACCCCCTCCACTCCGTCACTGTGCAAGTTTGTGAACATTCTTATCACTTGTTTTATGCCCCTTAATTAATAGACATTATCCCCCCAACATGAAAAAATATAAGCATTCGTTTATGAGTTATAATGAAAATTTGAGAAAAAAAATATATTTACAACACTCTGTATCTCGAACACGAAGCCTTCTACGACATATGTTTATATGAACTTCTTTTTAGAAACACGTGTTCTATCTCCTGTTAAAGTTTGTCTACAAAAAACTGACTCACCCTGTATAAGTTCTAAAAAATATATACTGGATTACTCAGTGGCTCAGCGGTAAAGGTGTCAGACTAGTAAGTGAAAGGTACCAAGTTCGAATCTGAGAGTAGTCAAGTGCTTGGGAAAAATTGTATATATATATATATATATATATATATATATATATATATATATATATATATATATATATATATATATATATATATATATATATATATATATATATATATATATATATATATATATATAACATATGAATTCGACTCAAGTGCGACTTCTCAGGACTAAGCCTGATGACGGAATCAGAATCCGCTTCCGAAACGTGGCGCTCAAAAAGCATAAACTGTGGAAATAGGCCGATAAACTCCACTAAAAGTATACCTTGTTATATTGCAAGTTATGGAGAGTTAGGAATTGCTGCGGGCAGCAGTTAAGTTTCCTAATACGAGAAAGTGTTGTGCCGAAGTCCCAGATTTATTTCATTTGTAAGCTATGCGGAAGGAACCCAATTGGCTTACTCTATCATTAAGACGATGCTTTCCGAAGGAACTTTTTCGTTTGGGCATATATTACGACTAAGCGCATCCACATGCTGCATACGCTTTCCTGGAAGGTACTCAACATTAAAAGTATATTCTTGGAGTTGACGCCACCAGCGCGCTATTCTTGGCACTAGATCTCTTTTCGTACTTTATCCCAAATAAGCACACTCTAAATTTTAATAACCCTTCTACAATTGCCAATGTTTCAATTCGTACGAATGATATTTTTGCTCTACTTTACTAGTTTGGCGGTTGTAATAAGCCACAGGTAGAAGTTGGGTTTCATTGACTTGTAACAGTATCCCTGCTATTCCGTCTTGACTGGTATCGGTACGAACCTCATAATTAGTGACATAAAAAATTTAATTAGATATAGTAAAAAAATCAGTTCGCCTGAACATTTTCTCATTAAAATCCATTGTTAGTATAGAATAATATTTGCTATGAAGCCATTAAAATATACATTAATCAAATAGAATAGGTACTAAGCACTAATTATTTAAATAATTAATTAGACTAGTGCGTGACATGCCATTTTTACTATAACAAAGCGAATTACTTTAACGACCGATTTTCATTTCCATATCACATATCAATTACATGTAATTTTTGTTTAGCACTTACCAATATTTGTCCATTTCCTGGAAATTGAATGACGGAAATGTCCCTTGCCTTAATTTCTTTATGATTTAATGGACGTACTCTGAAAAACAAAATAAAAAACGTGTTTGATAACACAATTTTGTGTAAATTAGTGTATTGTACCTAATTTTGCTTTGATTCTAATCGTACTCACCTAACAACTACATTGATGTTATCCCCAACTTGGTTGTAGCTGGATATAATTCTATTTGAATGACTAGTTTCGTCTAACCTTTCTATACTTCCAGTTCTGAAAACAAAATTATGCATTAATTATGTATATCGACTAATATATTTTTATGAACCAGTCTCACGCTATTTGAAATGATCAAACACAATTAATTTCTTGGCAAACTATTAAATATGGTACTATCTGACATTTTTATTCTTTTTAAATTACAAAGTTTGATTATGAATGTGAGCATACAAATCTACCAAATCATAACAATACATTCCAGAAGTGGTAATGTGAGAAATATTCAGCAATGCACCGTTAAAAACAATTTTTCCAACTAGTAAAATGATATGAAAGAAGTGGAGAGTAAATCCAATCTACTGAATTCAGACTAGTGGCGATTAGTATCTTATTCGTCAGTAGACAAGTAACAATTGCATGATTCCTAAAAACGGGTAAGTAACGCTCTCCAAATTAAAAATATATCATCTAGATTAGCTTACCTAAAGAATTGAAATCAGACCAAATTACTTAAAAAACTCTTATCAGCATTGTATAGCTTGACATGTTCAACATAACTCTTTCAGATGGTCAGTACGTTTAAAATGCACTGTAGATTAATTGTAAACCAAAGCGATGGTTCAAATGTTATACGCAAATCTAGTTAAAAATAATAATAAAATAATTGAAACGATCACAACGTAATCTTTATGCGCATTAGTGACGAAGTTACATCGAAAAAGACATATATGTGATATAATTGCTGCTGAAGGTGGTGATTCAAAATAAACATTAGTGAACTTTTGTTATACGCAACTGGGTGAGCCCTTAAGTTTACCAAATCTGGTCAGGTAATAAATACGACTTAAAACACAATAAATAGGACCAATTAGTAAACAAAGGTTTACTTACTGGGTGACTTGCTTACAAGCAAGTCAATAAATTTTCAAGAAACTCTTCATCTCCAGGCGTTAAAACGAAATGACTGAATGAGGGTTACATAACAACAGGGAAGTTGAAGGGCCTGGACACAAAATAATATTGTTTGTTTCCTTGTGTAGAGGTTACTTTATTTCGCTTACTTTCACTTAACAACACTAATCACCTTGGAACTTTTGGATATGTTACAACCGATTAATGTAGAACTTGAATTCAAATATTTGTGTTGCGTATATTTTCCAGATATTCGCAAAACGTACTTTACGTCACCGCATAAATAGCTTCTGGAGAATTATTTATTGCTGCACGTGCTAGCATATATACCCCTTAAAGATGTGCTCTCACTTACACCCCTAGACACTTGTCCTTGCAGGCGTCCAAAGACGCTCACGAACATGCATACACTGACGTGAACGCAACGCATATTCACAAACACACGTACACGCATACACACTCATGCGCAGTCACACATAATATGACATAATGGAACATAGTCTAACAAATTTTACAGAACAAAAGATAACACAAAATAACAGAATGTAACATAATGTAGCATAATGTTACACAATAAAACATATAGTAACAAACTCCTTCTTTTATGACATTGATGGTTGTCAAGCCCGGTCCCTCACACACCTAAGGTATGTGATTCTATATCAGCTAGCTGCAACATTTCGTAAGATTACAGGTGTAACTAACTATTACAGCATAATGTAACACAACGTAACATAATGTAACGCAAAGAAAAATAATGCAACAAACTTTTCAAACATTTTTCAAAACAAGGTTGCCCACAAAACATATTAAATGTAAAGCTTTTTACGTAATTTTCACGAGATTGATGATTTTTAATTTAGCTGAAGCATAATGCATAGTAGAGTAACTTCATCATCATCATCATCAATCAGCCTCTCGCATCCACTGCAGGATATAGGCCTCCTTCATTTCTGCCCACTGTCTTCTATCTTGAGCGCTCTGCATCCAGTTTGTAGTCATTCTCCTGATATCATCCGTCCATCGCGTGGGAGGTCTTCCTCTGTTTCTTTTGTCAGCCCTTGGTCTCCACTCGAGCAGCCTTTTGTCCATCGTCCATCTGTCATGCGGGCCACATGTCCAGCCCAGTTCCATTTGAGTTTTGCCATCTGATAGATAACATCCGTGACTCCTGTTCTCGCCCTTAGGTCTTCATTTCTTATGTGGTCACGAAGTGACACACCAAGCATCGATCTTTCCATCCTACGTTGGGCTACTCTAAGTTTCTTAGCGGATGTGGCTGTCAGAGTCAAAGTTTCGGCACCGTAGGTCATCACCGGTAGAACGCATTGATTGTAGGCCTTTCGCTTCAGACACATTGGGAGATTGCTCTTAAACACGTCCCTCATTTTGCCAAATGCAGCCCAAGAGAGCGTAATTCTTCTTCTTAATTCACATGTCTGATTGTCTCTCGAGATTTTTATCTCATGACCAAGGTATGTGTATTTATCCACCAACTCTGCCTCCCCGTCACCAATAGCAATATTCCCACTAGGAACCACATTTGTCATATATTTCGTTTTCGATATATTAATTTTTAAACCAACCCGCGCACATACCTCCTGAAGATCTTCCAGCATTACCTTAATATCTTGTAGATTATCGGCCACCAAGGCTATATCATCTGCGAAGCGCAGGTTTGTTAGTTTTAATCCATCTATATTCAGGCCCTTTCCGCTCCATTCAAGCATTCCAAGGGCGTATTGCAAAATGGTGGTAAACAGTAGAGTAACTTAGTGTAACATAATATAACAATGTAACATAATTTAATGTAACAATTTGACCAAAATCAAGGTTGTTTAAGTAGCATTCCTAAATCATGTTCTCACGCACACCTAAGGTATTTAGTTCTAAGGTTACACGTCAAAAGCCGCTTGTTACATTTCTTAAAACTGAAAACGCCGGTGGTAATGTGACAGAATATAAGATAATGGAACGTACTGAAGCACAATGTAACATAACGTGTCTAACATAAAATTAATGGCACTAATGTTAGAAATATAATTCCACAAGCACTTTACATAAATATTTATTTTTTAATGCCTTTCAATACCAACAATAACAAGTAATTATGATTTGCTACCATACCTACTTATTAGTTTAGTTATATACTTTTCCATCATAATGATACATATTGTATTGAAACATCAATACTATTCATGATGGAATTCCACAAGTCAGATTAAAGAATTTAAATACACAGCGTGGCATAATTTATTTATAATTAGTTGTTTAACGATCTACTATAACAATCAAAATACACCCACGTACCACACAAAATTAAAAAACACCGAACGCGTTTCGATAGCTACGCTATCATCATCAGCGGTTGACTATAATCCACTATAATCTAACATAATGTAACGTCATGTATCATAATGTAACAATGTAACATAATGTAACAAAATGTAACACAATGTAACATAATGTAACATAATGTAATACAATGTAACATAATGTAACACAACGTAACATAATGTAACATAATGTAACATAATGTAACATAATGTAACATAATGTAACATGATGTACCATAACGTAACATAACGTAACATAACGTAACATAACGTAACATAACGTAACATAACGTAACATAACGTAACATAACGTAACATAACGTAACATAACGTAACATAACGTAACATAACGTAACATAACGTAACATAACGTAACATAACGTAACATAACGTAACATAACGTAACATAACGTAACATAACGTAACATAACGTAACATAACGTAACATAACGTAACATAACGTAACATAACGTAACATAACGTAACATAACGTAACATAACGTAACATAACGTAACATAACGTAATAATAACGTAACGTAATAACGTAACATAACGTAACATAAACATAACGTAACATAACGTAACATAACGTAACATAACTGTAACATTAACGTAAACGTAACGTAACGTAATCGTAACATAACGTAACATTACGTAACTAACGTAACATAACGTAACATAACGTAACATAACGTAACATAACGTAACATAACGTAACATAACGTAACATAACGTAACATAACGTAACATAACGTAACATAACGTAACATAACGTAACATAACGTAACATAACGTAACATAACGTAACATAACGTAACATAACGTAACTATAACGTAACATAACGTAACATAACGTAACATAACGTAACATAACGTAACATAACGTAACTAACGTAACATAACGTAACATAACGTAACATAACGTAACATAACGTAACATAACGTAACATAACGTAAATAACTATAACGTAACATAACGTAACATAACGTAACATAACGTAACATAACGTAACATAACGTAACATAACGTAACATAACGTAACATAACGTAACATAACGTAACATAACGTAACATAACGTAACATAACGTAACATAACGTAACATAACGTAACATAACGTAACATAACGTAACATAACGTAACATAACGTAACATAACGTAACATAACGTAACATAACGTAACATAACGTAACATAACGTAACATAACGTAACATAACGTAACATAACGTAACATAACGTAACATAACGTAACATAACGTAACATAACGTAACAATAACGTAACCATAACGTAACATAACGTAATAACGTAACATAACGTAACATAAGTAACATAACGTAAACATAAGTAACATAACGTCAACTAAGTAACTAGTAACATAATCGTATAACGTAACATAACGTAACATAACGTAACATAACATAACTAACGTAACATAAATCGTAACATATTTACGTAATAACTTTTAACATAACGTAACATAACGTAACATAACAGTATTTGTTTACATAACGTAACTATTATCGTAACATAACTGTATACTAATACGTAACATAACGTAACATAAACGGTAACATAACGTAACATATTACGTAACATAACTGTGAATAATGAATATAACTATAACGTATACATAACGTAACATAAGTAACATAACGTAAAACATAACGTAACATAACGTATTAATATATTAACGTAACATAACGTAACAAACGTAACATAACGTAACATAACGTAACATAACGTAACATAACGTAACATAACGTAACATAAGTAACATAAGAATAACGTAACATAACGTAACAACGTAACACGTAACATAACGTAACATAACGTAACATAACGTAACATAACGTAACATAACGTAACATATACGTAACTAACGAACATAACGATAACTAATAACGTAACATAACGTAACATAACGTAACATAACGTAACATAACGTAACTATAACGTAACATAACGTAACATAACGTAATACGTAACATAACGTAACATAACGTAACATAACGTAACATAACGTAACATAACGTAACATAACGTAACATAACGTAACATAACGTAACATAACGATAAAACAAGTAATAACGTAACATAACGTAACATAACGTAACATAACGTAACATAACGTAACATAACGTAACTAATCGTAACATAACGTAACATAACGTAACATAACGTAACATAACGTAACATAACGTAACATAACGTAACATAACGTAACATAACGTAACATAACGTAACATAACGTAACATAACGTAACATAACGTAACATAACGTAACATAACGTAGCATAATGTAACATAATGTAACATAATGTAACATAATGTAACATAATAAAACATAATGTAACATAATGCAACTTAATATGGGATAATTGTACATAATGTGTCATAATACAACATAATGTGACAAACTTGAAATTAATAGCATTAATGTTACAAATAAAATTCCAGAAATATTTTATATGAATCTTTATTTCTCAACCAAAACGTAAATACATAACAATAACAAGTAGTTTTGGTTTGTTACCATAACTACTTATTATTTTACTTACATACTTTTTCTTGGTAATGATACATGTTGTATTGAAACGGGTTGAGAAATAAATATTTATATAAAACATTGATGGAATTATATTTGAAATATTAATACGATTGATTATGCTATTCCACGAAATATAGTTAAAAATATAAACATAACAGTGTAGCATAATGTATTTATAATTAATTATTTAACGATCTACTATAATGTAACAGAATGTAACATACTGTACCATAATGTAACATAATCCAGTTCAATGTAAGGCAAAGTAGCATAATGTAATGCAGAAAAAGGGATAATATGAAGTATTACATAACATCGTGTCGCACTTTAAAGCATTACGTTATTTTGCATTATGTAATATTGTTATACCATGTTACAATATACGTACTTACATTATATTAAGTTACCTTGTTACTTTATACAACAGTATGTCATAATAAACCGTATTACACCATAATGTAACAATGAAATAGAATATAGTATACAATCAGTGAATAATGTCAAAACTGTATTGTATTATTGTACTAAAAACCTTCTTGACGTAGCGACCCAAAAAAGCCTGTAGCATATTAAGCTAGCGGTAGTGGTAAACTTTGAACCTTTTAGGTAATGTAATCACTATCCCTAGCTCTAAGAAAGGGACACTTTTGTTGTTTAATAAGCTAGTTGCTTTGTCCGGCATAGCTTCACTCAGAGAATGGGAGAGGTTCGCACAATTGTTAATATACAACTTATTTATATTTCACTTAAATCTAATTCAAAATAACACAAATAAACAGAACTTAAATGTATCTCTAAAGTGCGGGATCACCAGGTGGCCTTTATCAGGACGGACGGGAAGGTTGTAGACGGCGGAAGATCTCCTGGTATAGGGGATATCTGAGGATTGGATAATTAATAATACGGTAGGTTAGGACGTTCTACGTTAATAATTTCCCTTTATTATTTAATTAGCAATCTGCAACTTCAGGGTTTTGTAATAATTACTTTTAATTAGGAAACAGATGTAACATGAAATAGCGGGTATCGTAAACTGGAGTATGGATGAATATGTTAAATGCAGTCGATGATGTTTCTTTTACCACTTCTACGAAATGTGATTATTTTACTGCAATGGTCTATATTTTATTTTATATGTGATTGGATCTTATCGTTAATGGAAAATTATACAAAAAGGGATTCTTTTTTGAGAAATGAAATCGTGATTTCCTGTAGTTTAATTTTTAAAGAATTTATTTATTCTTTCAGGAAGCGGGTTGTAAAGCCTTAATAAGCATTCTGTTTGTATTAACAACAAGAGGATAATCTGGGGAAACCAAAATTTATGGCGATTACGTATCCATTAAGTATCTGTACTGGGTTTCCAGTTCGGTCGTGTATGTTTTAAGGTACTTTTGTGTTAGGAAAGGATTAATTAACCAAACGGGCGTACGATCCATTGCTTAATTAGAAGAACGCTAGACTGAGCAGGCGTACGCCTTCCAGACAAGCAAAGGGAAGGAAATACCTATACACGCATATCTTTTGGGGTAATTTTCCAAGTAAATCTCAGTACTTTTCGAGCATACGCCTAAAAGCAAAGAGAAGCATCTTGTGTAATAGGATATGTTTATTTACGCTGGGCATACGCCGAGTAAGTGTTAGTGTACAGGCATTGCGGTGTTTTGCAGACGGGAACGATTAATAATCTGCTAAGGCGGAAAAGAAATCTTTATAACAGAAAACTGGTCTGGTAATAAACGTGATAGAACATTTATGACACCCCAGAATGGGTCAGCAGGCTTCTGATTCCTACTAGGTCGGAATAGAAATCAGGAACGAAAGCAGGAGTTTATTTCAGGACAGAAAAAAAAAGATAATTTCGCGGCTAAGTAGGTCGGTTAAGACCTCAGGACGGAAGCAATAAGATAATTAATTTCGCTTTTTTTTTAGGTTAGTATGCTCATGCTTTTAGTCAGTGCGCTTATATCTTATGCTTATATGCTTATTTGTAGACTGTTCAGGATTCCTCCTCTTCAGCCCTGGTCATTCCATTATTGTTGGTGTTGCGATGTTTTTTGTAATTGTGTGGTTTACAATCATGAGTTTATTATTTTTGGTGTGTTAAAAAAAAGAAAAGATAATTTGTTGAGGGTTTATTATTTGGTGTTAAAAAAAGGCTAAAGGTCTGATTTATTACTGTTGTGAATATTTAGATTTAGGTGTTCGTGTGGTTGAGTGTGGTGAGGGGTGTTGACGATTCGTTAGCCGGTATCCTTTCGTGGTCGTTATCCAGTAGACGGTGGGATGCGGAGTGCATATGGTATGTTATCGAGGGTCTCTTCTATCTCCTCTGGGATGTCGTCTTATAATTGGGTTAAGATCGCGGGGAATTTGGGAGTTTGGTAGGTGTAGGAAGTTGTGATGATTTCTTTGGTAGGGATGGTATCCCCGAAAATCCTTTTGTGTGCAAAGTTTTTCTGAAGTGTTTGCATTCTGTTTGTGATTGGTGGTATGTTTGCGTGTTGTGTTGTGAGGTTGCTGGGGTACCTGAAGGGTAGCCCGTGTATACGTCTAAATATCCGGCGTTCACAGGATGCCATAGAGGAAAGGTGGTAAGGGTTAAAGTTTGTGTATATTGGTACTCGGAAATCCATAACAGGGCGGCTGTAAGTTTTGTATGTGTGTTGGAGTGTTTTGGGGTTACAACCTCTGATTCGACCCCGGAGGGCGCCCAGTAGGTTTGCACGGTTTCTAATTCTGTTAAGTGTTTTCCTAACATCGGGGAGCCAATTAAGTGTTCTGGTGAATAGGATACCTAGATATGTGAGTTGGTCTTGAAGGGGATTCTCTCTAGGTTAATGGTGAGGGAGACATTTCTGGAGGATAGGTTTGGGAATTTGTCTTCGACGTAATTAGGGTGACGGAAAAGGATGCTTGGGTTTTGGAGGGGTTAATGGAGACTCTCCAGCGGTTGGCCCAGTTGGAAAAGTTCCGAAGGGTTTTGGATATGCGGTTGGAGGCCGTTTCGCTGTTCCGATTAACCGACCAGAAGGCGGTGTCATCTGCAAACTGCGCAACGACTACTCCGAGTTGGGTAACTTGAGGGATATCTGAAGCAAATATGGTGTAAAGGATGGGGGCTAAAGCAGAACCTTGCGGAACGCTTGCAGAGGGTTGGAAAGGGTCTGAGAGGTTTTTCCCTACTTTTGTAGGAGACCGGCGTGCCATACCCTGTCAAATGCTTGCTTAATATCCAAACACAGCCAAATTGCATTGCTTATGGTTGAATGCTCTGGTGGTCTCGGTAAGCAGTTTCAAGAAGGGATCGTGACAGGTCCGGTTTGGGCGGAAGCCGAATTGGCTGTTGGGAAGGAGGTCGTTATACTCTAGGTGTTCCCTGAGCCGCCTGGCTAGAATTTGCTCGAAGCATTTTCCGAGGCAACTCAGGAGGGATATGGGTCTGTAGGAATTACGTGAGGTTAGGTCTGCGTGAGATTTTGGTATCATGACGGTGGAGGCCGATTTCCAATCCGTCGGGAAGTAAGAGAGGGTTAGGCACTTATTGTATATGTTTGAGAGTAGTTGGAGGCATGGGCCGGGTAGGTGTCGTAGGATTTTTCTATTGAGGCCGTCGCGGCCTGGGGCTGAGTTTTCTCCTTTTTTAGAATAGGCATTGACCTGGTCGGGCGTAATTGGGGCATAAAAAGGATTCTCGTTGTCGAGTGGGGGTTCGGGAAGGTTAAGGTTTCGGAATTCCTCGAGGCGGTTCTCGAAGAATTCCTTGAAAATAGGATGGCATTGGGGATCGTTGGGGGATTGGAGGTGGTGACCAAAGAAACGGCCTTTCCTTGGTCGGAGGAGGTTAGGTTGCCCTGGAGGTCGGTTAGATGGGATTTGGGGTTAACTTTTCTTCTGGTCAGTCTGTCAAACTGTTGCCAGAAGCGTTTACCGTCTCGATAATCTAACTGGGAAGTGGCTTTAGCCCAGGAGTCTTCTATGTGTTTATTGGCTTCTCGCCTGATTAAGGCGTTTAGGCGATTGTATTCCGTCTTAAGAGCCGGATCCCTGGATCTCAAGAATTGATGATAGATTCGTCTCTTCTCTTTGATTCAGTTCACTATGTGTCGTGGGAGCGGTTTTTTGGAAATGTCGATGTTTTTAAGCGGGACTGAGGTGTCGACCGCTTCCGTAATTACGGAAGTTAGGTTGCTAATGGCTCTCTCTAAATCTTGGGTGGTTTGAAGGTCGGGTGTAGGAAAGTTGTTGGAGATTTCGGCGAACACATTCCAGTCTGCATTCGAAAAATCTTTAATGATTGTATTTTGAAGGGGTGTTGGGGGAGCTGGACAAAATGAAGTTTTGACCAGCAGTGAAATATGATCTGAAGTGATTGTTGTGCCTAGAAAGCACTCACGATCGAAGTAGTGTGCTATTGATTCGGAAACTATTATGTGATCTATTATTGTGGCTCCTAAGTGGTCAAAATACATGGGTTGTGTATTGGCGATCCTCAACATAGGCAACTGCAACAGAGCAGATGATAGTCTGTTGCCGTTTCCATTTGTTGCTGTGTCACCGAATTGAATATGGTGGGCATTGAAGTCACCTAGGATGACTGCATTTGGGAGGCTGGAGGCATAAACTAACAGGTCATCGGAAAGTGTATTGTGCCCGAGTGGATTATAGTAAGATATGAATACTATGGGAGTGGGAAAGTGCACCGTTGCAGCAACGCATTGGAGTTGCTGCAGGTGCGCAGGTAGTTGAAACGGAGTTGAAGGGAAACAGTTTTTAATTAGGAGGGCGGTTCCGTGTGCGCTATTGTTGAGGAAGGAATTATAAGTTTTAAATTGTAGTCTGCATTTTTGTGAGAGTTTGGTTTCTGCAATTGAATGGACGTGTACATTGTGTTAGTGTAGGAAGTGTTTAATTAGGGGACGTTTCCGACGAACGCCTCTTGCATTAATGGTCCCTGTTACGATGTCCATTGAGAACAAAGGCGTTTAAGGATGGTGTTGGCGGACTACGGCGACCTTCCTCCGCGTACCGGCTACGCAGACGTTGATACGCCGTTGGAAAAAGTAGAAGGATAAGAATTCTATGGTTCGGATAACACGGCGTTGGTGGTTAGGGAACAGATCTAGGAGAGAGTGGGTAAGGACTTGTATGAAGGATTTGATTGTGACGGGATCTGTGTCGGGAATAGGTTTAAGGTGAGCGGTGTCTTCAGAATCAGACTCATCAGACATGATGGGATCAAGGATTGCCATCTGTGACGGAGAACTGGGAGGTTCCCGCCTCATCCGGCACTTAAAGGAGTAGGTGGGGTGGGCATCCCCGCAGTTGCAACGAAAGTGTCTCCCGAACATGGAGACACCGGTTGCGAGAAGGAACTCTATGGTGGTTTGGGAATTTGTGATTATGCGGACTAGGGATGTGGGTTTATTGGTAGCCATCGAGGTAATGCGCACGGCCTTTCTCACGTGAGGCAGGTCGATTGCATCGAGGATCTCGTCGGTAAGGATGTCCTTATCCACGTGACGAATCACGCAGGAAAAGGAAGGAAGTTTAGGAATGGAGTTAGGTTGACGGGGGCCGGATAACTGTGTTAAGGTAAGGGAAGGTTTACCGAAGTGGAATCGCAGCCTAAGCTGCGTTCCATCCGGTAAGGGAAAGGAGGTTTCGAGGAGGCAGGTGTGATTGTGGTTTAACGTTAAGTTCAACCACGGAAGGTTAAGGGGTTTTAGGGTATTGAAAAGGGATATCTGTGACGTGATAGATTTCGGGATATTGCGGACGCAATACCTCGAGTATTGGGTACGGGTGTGTGTGTTGCTCGAGGTAGAGGTTGTGGGAATGGTGTTAGGTAAGGTTGGCTGGACTGGTGTGGGTAACAGGGCAGGTTTGTGTGGGTGTGCGGGTTTGTGTATATGTGTGTGTGTTCTGGTTTGTGTGCGGGTTTGTGTGTGTGTTTGTGTACATTAACGGAAGCGGTGGATCGTGTTGAGATGTAGGAATGTGTAGAGGAAGTGGAAATAGATGAGGAGTTTGAATGGGGTCTTGTACGTGCGGAAGGTGGTGGAGAGGCGAGTGTGTGTGCGTAGGTGTGTGCTGTGTGTATAGGTGGTGGTGTAGGTGGACTGATGTCGACGGGGTTAGGGGACACAGCTTTGATAGTAGCTCGGTGGTGACCTTGCTTAACCATCTCGGCTGCGTTAATAATAGGTTTGTGAAATTTGAGGATTAATTAAAAATCTGTTCATCGAAAGGCCGGGTCTCTGCCGAGGTGCAACCTCACACCCCGAGGAAAAAAGGCTTGGAGATCAGAGACCTAATTCGGAACAGAGGAATTACACAGTTAAAATAAAACAACAAAGTAATTAGATTAAAATATTTTTATTAATGATACCTATTACCGTTGACCTTGACCCGATGACGATCCTACTGTTTGCGGTGTTCTGGATGCTTCTGGAATCCTTCGCTGCTTCTGCTATATTCCGGCGGCTCCTGCTTGCGGCTAGGCTGTGGCCCCTCTACTGATGACCGCTTCTTCGTATTATCTGTATGCAAGCAGTGACAGATCGACCTCCGAAGCAACGAAGATCACGATGCCGGAACGATGAGCGAAAAACGCGAAAAACGCTAGGTTCTTTTTTGTGAAGTTAAGCGATTGTAATAAAAATCACAAAACGCTTACGCTGGCTAGGGGCTTACGTTCGTAACCGAGGTTCGGACTGCCCTGTTAATCTCGCGTCGCGGTTCCGCTTATATAGTCCACGGTCTAAAGTGATTGGATGAGAGAATGAGGGTGGCGCCTTGGGGGGTTCTTTCGTCGAAATCTACAACGATTTCTTAACTAAGGAAGAAGGGCAAATAATTGATTATTGGAATGCACCGGAGCATTTTTAATGCAAATAAACGGATAAATTAAATAATTAATTTGCCGATTTTTGTAAGAATTTCTAGATCTTTACAATAGCAGACCAAAAAACTACAATAACTGAGAGAAAATTCTTATAAACAGGCAATACACTCTGTCATGTCTGCTAGACCCCCACTAACCAAGAACGAATTAAAATGTTAGAAATAGCCTATATCTGACCTGATTCGACTTTTAGCAATTACGATTAACCAGATATTTCAGTTGTAGCTCGAAAAATTAATATTTGTGAGAGGTCTGCATTAAGCAGTCTGAATAGCACGGTTTCCAATGTAAGCAGTGTTTTTCAAAATGAAATGAGCATATGCTGTTACAACAAAATAGTTGAGTTATTTGGACCAATATTTTGATCCATTACACGATAGAAACTTATTAAAGAGTAGTAAAGACTAAATGGTTGTTGAAATAAAATCATACACAACCAAAACTGTGATATCGGTGTCTTAAAATTGTCAAACCGCTATTGTCAATAATAAGCATCACGCAGGTAATGTAAAATTGACAAAGCATAAAGCGGAAGATAACCTCAGAAAGCTGATAATTACATATGTTTCTCACAAACACGGTCGACTAGACCAAGGACTGGATAAACGCTCTACTACTACGGACTCCATTTTGGAATACAGGACGCGATAAGTAGTATAGTAGGTTCCAGAGTAGTATTTTTATGAGTACCCCGTAATTCTGCAAATTCAAGGACAAACGAGTAAGGCGTGAAAAGTAAGTCGTTCGTCTAGGCTAAAAAAACAACGCTAACGTAGTTACCTAATGCGATGGCTAAGAAAGTAGAGAAATATAATGTGTCGATGTCGAAAAATAGATAAATCGCTATATCGTTTTAGTAATCGAGAACAACTATTAGCGTTGAAAACTATACGATTTGGATGACACTAGATTGCTAATGCAAAATCGGCCCTTACGTTGGGCGCCAAATTTAAGTGGCACGCTGCTAAGTGTAAAGAAAATGTAATGATGGCAAAACGTTGCATTCAAGTTTAAAGTTTTTGGAATAGTCAGTAAATTTTAATTTAGTTAAAAATAAAATGAATACAGAAATCTAAATCATTCACCAAGCTTTTAAATTCGCGTCTAGCGCACAAAATTGTTTTCTTATTACTATTTAAAATCTTTCTAAAAATCGATAACCTTGTCACTGACCCCAACTTATTCGAAAAATAACTTTTTTATTACAAATCTAGAACACTTTATTTGAAAAAAAATGTAATCATAACTACACTTAACCTAGATCAATATTAATACACTACGCTGGTCTTCAATGTCAAGTTGAATAGATTAAACTTTTATTCAAACTTTGTAATAACCTATTTATTTGTTCACTGAGTTCACAATAAACGTAAAATTTTATGTCGTTTTTCCTATTATGTCCATGTACAGGCATTGATTTCAGTTAAACGTTACATACATGCAATGCAAAGGACATGTAGGTGCTTATTATATATTGCGGTTGTTTTAAAAAAATCGTTTGCAGACGACCTTCATACGCCCTGAACTTTTTTTTGTACCCTAACTAGAATTAAACCCGTGCTTATTAATAATGCCTAAGTTCAAAGGTTTAACTTCCTCAGTAGTTTATTAAGAAAAAACTAACCCTACTGAGCAACACGTCCTCTCGCCTGTTCAGCACAAGAGGAAGTTTGACCTTTTTGCGTTAGTCGTTTACTCAATAAATCCTTTCACGTTTAACCAGTATCTGCCTCTTTATAGAATCAAACTAGTACTTGATCTAAGTTCGACATTAAGTGAAATGTTACGTATCAATCTTGTAAAAATTATTAAATTATAAATAACGAGAGTTTGGGTTTCCGAGAGCTCAAGATTGCCACTTCTTTCAATGCATTACTTGAAATTTTAAAGAAATAACTCTAAAAAGTAATGTATTACTTGGCACATGTAAGGATCTCATTAAATTTCTCGCCACGTCCACTTTTCCAAGTTTTTCAGGAATAAATGTCAAAGTCCTATGTAAAAAAAATTCTAATAGCCGATCACTGAAAACCCATTTTTTATTAGGTTTAATGTTTCAACACTGCTTATGTCGGTACAAGGCAATCCGTGCTATTTGGCAGATTTTATACTGTATATTTATTTAGATTTGTAACATAGATTTACGTATACTAACGATTAATTCATTATTGTCTACTTTGTGTTAGGAATGTTTGCAAAATGAGCTAATTTGAAGTACTTCACAAGTATCACCATGGGTAGTTTCTTAAGTATACTTGAGAGAAGCATGCTTAAATGGTACAAAAAGGCTTAAAAGAAATAAGAAACCAAACCTTTCGCTTGAATCTTCTTAACGATATAGTAAACATTACGATTTGCACATAATGGGGGAGAAACGCATACGTATCGTTTTTAGTAACCCAATCTTTTGCGACTTGTCAGCTCATTTTAGAATAAGTCTGAATTTCTACTAGGTTCCTCGGTTTTACTAAGGAATAGAAAAAGATTTAACATTTTGACGTATTTAGATTGGTTAAGAGGGAATAATACCTTCATGACTTTTGTTAATGGGTTCGGTCGAGGGATTGACGAATAGCTAATTATAAATACGATCCTGCGTTGGCGTGTTGCTTGTGACTAAAAACTACGGTATTTTAGCACTCGTATTATCATTTTTTAGGGTCGCGTTACATAGAAATAGTTCGGATCGTTTTGCGAATATTAATTGTGAATGTATCATTAAAGCACCTAAGCAGAAGGGCTAAGTAAAATTTGATTATTGCAAAATAAATAGGAAACCCCTCTCGTACCATTTTAAACAATAAGGATAAGAGAAAAAAGGCAATGTATTTCATTCCGTCCCCACAGAAGAAGGCGGGTTGTTTGAGTTTTCCTATCTCCTTCAGCCGCAGTAATAGATCCCAAGATACATACATTAAGTCTGTATACACGGTGAACCTAAGGATAGATGCAGTCAGGATCGGTTCGGAAGGAACCCAGCTAGAGATTTGAGGGAAAGTTACTATCCCAACATCAGTGTAAGGTAGAGGGTAACGGGAATCGAATGCTAAGCATTCGGGACCGCTGACCTACTAACTCGGTAAGAATAAGGGTAAAGCTTAGCTAACAAAGCAGATTAAGGCGGTAGTAAGGATTAAAAGTAATACAGTATAAATAAGTTGCAGTTCAAAATAAAGCTAAAAAAATTAATGTAGTGTAACTAGACATTCGAAATTCTTGATTAAACCTTAAAAGTAAGTAAACATGTTAGCCATTTTATCTGGCTTCTTGTCAGAGGTCACACAATACAATACACACACTTGTAGCATTTGATTGATATATTACACTATGTAATTTGTAAGTTATATTATGAACAAAATATTACATAATCTTATACATTGTAACAATATAAGAATGTTGCATTATGTTGCACTGTATAACATTTTGTCGTATTTACTGTTACAGTACATACAGATTACATTATTACGTTGTGGCACACCGCTAATTATAATTGATTTTGCAACAGCTCATTATAATATGACATAATTATCATAATGTAACATAAAGTAAAATAATGTATCATTATAAATAATGATGTGATGGTATAAGGTATAAAATATATAAAAAGTGTTTTAATAATGTAATAAAGAAATAAGTGTAAAAATATTCTCCAAAACAGATCGTTAAACTAACTGGAGATACAAACCATTCACCAAAAATAATGCCTTTGTCCCAGTCAGTAGTTTAAAGTAGGCCGATTCAATCTTTTAATTTGCTTAATTAACACAATTTATGCTTGAATTCTTCCACTGAACATAAATAATAAAAAAAATGCAATGTAACACTAATAAAATGATCTCGAACGCCAAGTTATTTTTTAATTATGCTCGGAATAACTAAACCGAGGTTGTTTACAATAAAAATGTATCAAAATGTAAAAATAAAAAAATATACAGACTGTTTATTAACATGTAAAATTAGAATTACATAAAATATATCTTAAAAACTAGTTATAGCCTTAAATTACTAATTAATGTATATAAATAACTTTTCGAAACTTTTTTTACACCAATATTGCGCAATATCTCGAAACAATACTTTACGTTGTAAACCACATCCAAACTGGAATTTTATTTCTTACAAATTTGTCTTCTTGAAATTTAATAAACTAATATTTATTGCATTCTTTTGAAGGTTCAAAATAAATAATGGAATCCACATTCAGATCTGCATTAAAACAAAACGCCATCATAAAATGAAAGCGTACGTAACAGTAGAATTAATTGTGAAATCAAAAACCGGTAAAATTAAAAGTGTAAAAGTAAAAAAAAGAAAGTGCCTGAAAAGAGCAAATGTTTTAATTTTTAGTATAATGCGTTAAAATATGTCTTACCATTAAATCAATGGCACTTATCACAAAATTTAGGTGGAAACCCAAAAAATATGGCTTCCTGCATCTACAGCGTACCACAAGAAGCGAACAAAATGGACGCCTAGAATATCAGACGATGTAGCCGTGCACGAAAAGATTGAGCAGAAAAAAAATTTTTATGGAAGTGGAAGTATAAACCTTTAAGAAGATATGCACTTAAGTTACACCAAAATGTAAATTAAATTGACTACCTCATTCTTACAAATCATTAATAAATAAAATTTTTCTTATATTTACAACTAAATGAATGAATGACTAAATTACAGTATATTTTAATACAACTCAAAATGGGTTGTTACAACATACTGAACCGTAACGTAACAAAAAATGTAACCTAAAGTAACAATGTAACAGTGCAACGTGTTGTAGTACAATGTAATGTATGAGATGTTACGTAATACTAATAATAATAATAATAAAAATAATAATAATACTTATTT
>JARFJB010000602.1:2227500-2412500 GCA_036346205.1 Vesta saturnalis
CCCTTTATCCCCCCCGAATTTCTTCATGCGACGCCTCTAACCAAACCCAAAATTTTAGATTTCCCATTTGATTTAGGAACTTTTTGTCTTTTGCTTTTTTTTCGAATAATGCATAGTTTTTGAGATAAATTAGCTGTAATCTTTGAACAGTTTGCTAATGGTAAGTAAAGAACGTCTGATGCTCCCAAAAAAAATAGTGCGCCATCAAAGGAACTATAAAAAAAAAGAATCAAATTATATCAATACTCACGTTTTTTTTTTGTCTCTTAATAAAAAGTAGTACTCCACTGATTTTTTGCTAACTTTTCAGTTGAGTTAAATAAAGGAAAATAAAAGTAAAACAACAAATTAAATATTAAAAAAATACGTATTTATTGGAAAAAATTGGAAGGAATTTCTGTTTAAGATTTTAACAAAAACGAAACGAACGAAATAAATAAATAAAACAAATAAACTTAACCTATAACAACAAAACAAAAACGCTATCGTAATAATAAATAAATTTAAAGAAACTGTTCAAAATGAGAACCATTTTGTTGAACACATAATTCACACACGCACGTGGAATATTAACTAGAAATTGCCTTATTTCATTACACGCATCCCTAATTCCATTAATGAGTTCATCTCTTGTTGTCACAGGAGTTGCATACACCCTTTCTTTTAAATACCCTCACACAAAAAAAACTAAGGGATTTAGGTATGGAGATCTTGGCGGCCAGGGAAGTGGGCCTGCACGACCGATCCATCTTCCTGGATAATGGTTGTCTAGCCAATTTCTAACGATTCTGCTATAATGAGCTGGGCAACCACCAAGCTGGAACCAAGTCGTTATTCGTAAATTTAAGGGAATATGTTCCCACATATTCCCATGTTCATTCTCTAAAAATTCCAAGTAAGCCGCAGCAATCATCCGAGGTGGTAAAAAGTAGGGCTCAAAAAGGTGATTATTGTAAATACCTATCCAGACGTTCACACTAAATCCTTGTTGGAAGTGTCTCGGGTGAACTACATGTGGATTTTCATGTGCCCAAACGTGCTGGTTGTGAAAATGTACCACACCTTCGGTCCATAAAACATTATTTAAAAAACCTGGATTGTTATTATTTTCAGCAAGAATCCATCGACAATACGCAACTTTACGTTCTGCATCCCCTGGTTGTAGTCCTCGAATAGGTTGTAGATGGTAAGGATATCGGTGATCCCGTCTTAATGTTCGGTGAATAGTAGTTTTGTTCTATAGTATTTTTTGATATAACGCGACGAATAATTTGCCCGCGAAGAAATTCTGAAAGTGGAATTTAAGTATTCGTTTAGAATTTTTCAATATCCGAACAACTATCACCTTTATAGAAATGTGTCAATATAATCTTCAAATATAATTCAATTTATATAACTTGTCTAAATAAGGATTTTTTATCCAAAGCCAAATGAGCATTAATCATAAAAAAAAGATGTTTTAGAATGCTTAAACTGTACTATAAAATTAAACGCGTTATTTTCAAGTTAGCATCTAAATGTCTATTAACCTCTATCTGACGTGAAGGTTTAAATGTCAATCTGACTTAAATTAATATTGTTGTTTTCACAATGTTGCCATATTTCGTTATGGGCGTATTACAAAAGCGGTTGACATATTTTTGCCCTTCTGAAAGTAGTATTTTAAACGTGAAATACTTAAAATAAATTAGTATTCAAAATGCACCTGTGAAATTCCCCAAAAAAAAACGGGATGTTTAAGGGATTGGCCAATATTAGCCAAAAAGAATTTTTCCAAATGTGCTAAAAATTAATTTTTGAAAAATGTCAAAAGTGTATGTCTTCGCTCACGTGTGAGTCTGTGCTGTCTCAATAACGTACAAAGGGATTGCGTTCAAGTTTCATCACCTAAATGTGTAGACTCCAGCGTTTTATGGTGGGAGGGGATCCGGGGGATAAGGAGTAAAAGGGATTAATGTAACTCAAAAAATTGCAAAACGATTTATTTTCACATTTAACATAAGTGTTTGCTACCTAATGTCTAAAGCCTAGTTATTTTTGGTATTAGTGGATTTGTGGGATAATGAGCCAGGGAACTAACTGAGCAGTTACTCAAAAACTTGAAAAGTGCTTACTTGTATTTTAAATTTAATCCAATTGTTTAACATCTAAATGTCTTAAGTAACCGTGCCTTCGGTGATGGTGGAGTTGTGGGGTTAGTATTTTGGCCGTATTCTTACTTAAAGAATTGTATGTGCTAGCCCCTTAAATCCTTTTTTATTTTATTCCACATTCCGTAGATTACCTAGTCACTTGATTTACACTTAATAATTAACTAAAAATCGGAGAATAAAGAGTATCCACATTTTTATTTTTGATCATTTTAACTTGATGCACGTGTAAACTTAATTATTCAAACTTTAATGATTACTTTCAAAGTAGTACATCGATAGCGAAAGCAAATATTTGCCTTGATTACCTATTTTGATCATATTTGTAGATATTCATTGCTTGCCCTGTAAATAGATTTACCATTAATGCATATACCATAAGCCTAAACACAAATTTTGAATAATTTTGTTGGTAAACAGCTTTAGATGATTGGTATAAAAACAAGAATTAAATGTGTGAATTATTGCAAAAAAATTAATTAAACACAAAGCTTTAAATTATACTCCATTTACTGTGCAAAATGATTCACTTTTTATATGAAATGATCATGTTTTAATGTACATATTACCAAAATTAATAAAATGTTAATACTATACTTCCTGGTTGTGAAAAGGCACTGTACAATGACAATATATAATTGATAACAATTTGTAGAATCTACCCAGTTTTTTACCTTCCGTACTTTTTAACCGAAAAGGAATAACGATATAACACTGCCATTGTTAGGTATTAACGTTTTCATAATTACTATAATGCTTCTGGCAATTCACCTCATCCATTTTTTCTTAACTGGTTTTAATGAGTTAACATGCTTAGTTTTTAGTTCTTTAGAGAAAATTGTGTCTGTGCGAAATAGATGACTTCCTGTTTCTATTTTGCGACTTCAAAGCGTTGTAAGATATTTCAGTGCTTGTAACAGCCAGTCTCAGCTGTCATCTAATTAAGGCTTATACCAAGTACCTGCTGTGAAAAACGGCCAGATATTTAAATGTGCTGTGTGATATACAAAAACTAAACTTATATACAAATTTATCTCTTAAGTTTCATATTTGTAGCGATTACCTTATTTGACAGTGTTTCATTTTATTTCCTTAATAGCATACTTTTAATTAGAAAATCAATAATACAATTAAATCTTGCGTAACGTGGGTTTAAACGGCAATAGAGCACCGTACAGGTAAATATCCGAAAGGGTCAACTAGTTCCTCGTTAAAGCAGTGAGTTTTACTAATAATGCTAGTTCTTTTTGGATGGCACCCGCTGGCCCCATCTTAAATCGAGTCAAAGACGCTAACAAAAGATGCACTTATACAAAAACACCAAAGTATAGCGCTCACTTTACAGCCTTACCAGCAATAAATAAGTTTAGACTCAGTAACGAATCTTGTTACTATACTAATTGAAATTATAAAATTTGAATTCAGCTTTAATTTATCTTAATTTCAAACAAATACTTCCATCGTCCTTATCTTAATTAGTATCAAGCACTTAAACTAAAATAAGGTCATCAACAAAACTGAATTATCGAACATAATATTGAACAAAACCCTTTTACCATTTGTAAACTGTTTCATTACAAATAAACAACGACAACTATAAATAACTTTAACAATCGTCCATTGAACCAATTTAACAATGCATATACACTATAATCTATTGAAACTTCTTGTCAACAAATACGATTTGAAATTCACCGGTTAAAATTTACTTTAACCTCTCTTTTACTTTTACAAAAGCGCTTTTCAGAGATAAAGAAGCCGGTACACGCCCTTTTCACCAAACTAAAGTTCAGTACATAAATTCGTTAAATCTGTCTCTCTCTCTGTGTATGTGTGTGTGTGTGTGTGTGTGTGTGTGTGTGTGTGTGTGTGTGTGTGTGTGTGTGTGTGTGTGTGTGTGTGTGTGTATGTATGTGTGTGTGTATGTGTGTGTGCGTGCGTGCGTGTATGCGTGTGTGTGCTTGTGTGTGTGTTTGTGTGTGTGTGTGGGTGTGTGTGTGTGTGTGTGAGTGTGAGTGTGTGTGTGCGTATGTATGCGTATGTGTGCGTGTGTGTGTGTGTGTGTGTGTGTGTGTGTGTGTGAGTGTGTGTGTGCGTGTATAGCTTTGTTATGTTAAGGAATATTGAAAATCTGATTCTGAAAGAGGATTAAAAAATAATAGGGGTCGCCATTTGTACGAACTTTGTAACTCACTAGAAACATGGTCAAATCGGGGGTCAAAATATAAAAATTATTAATGTAGATATGATATATAATTTTCCGATCGCCGAAGTTAAGCAACGTCTGTCGTGGTTAGTACTTGGATGGGTGACCGCTTGGGAACATCGCGTACCGTTGTTTTTTTATGTTTTCATAATAAAGTTTTTAACGCTAAATAAGAATATTAAATGTATTTGATAATGCAATTTTGTTCGGTCTGGCAATGCTAAAACTCAACTTTCGTAAGTGTATCGGTAAAATAATTGCAATAAACAATTAATAAGGTAATAAACACTAAACCCAGTGGCGCATTCTTTTATCAACCATCAACCCATTAACTTTCAAAAAAACAAAGTTTGTATTTATTACAGATGAAATTTAAGATAAAGCACTTAAAAGTTTTAACTTCACAAGGTTACAGGATGGAACCAGTACCAGATGCAAAGGGATGTTCCAAGTCTATCTCCCGTCGGAATGATTGCCTACGTGGCCGGAAATCTCGCTCCTTGCCACAAGTTCAAGCCCGCTTCAATATTCAACAAAATTTAAGTCAAAAGTTGATAGCCTGATAACTTTTGCCGTCGCCAAAGCTTTGCACAGTTTCTTGAATCAGTCATTACTACTTCAATTATGCACGATAAAACTTCTAACTCAACTGTCACCCAATAATAATTACACGTTTATTAAACCAACCATATGTTTTTTTTTGTAAACGTTTTACAAAGCCGTTCACGATTGTTTTTCCCCTAAATAATACCAGTTCATTCGGAAAACCACACAAAAATTCAATGTGTGACTAGGAAGTCTTCATAAAAAGATACGCGATAGCAATGTGGGGTAGTGATCCCTCGTGCAACATTATCACAACGCGTTCGATAGACTCACATAGTCACAAAAGTGATATAACATGCTCCCTCACCAAAAATCAACTAACATTAGGGTTATCCGACATATACTTTCCTTAATTATTTTACTTACGTTTAAATACGAACAAATACCTACAAATAAATACGCGACATACATAATCGCAATTAATCGCAATTTTTAAACCTCAATATATTTAAGGAAAAGAAGAAACAATCATTAAATTGAATATGTAATAATTTACTACAACCTTCAATAAATCTAGCAGCACCAGCTCCACCTAATTTTCGTGACTAAGAATCAGTGCTTCCCAAACTTTACATATAAATATATCTAAATTATGAAGTCTTACAAGAAAACTAATTGTTCTACTACAAATTCTTCACGCAGTGAGAAACGTGCGTATATGAATTTTTGCAATTACTTAGTTTCATAAACTGTAAATAGGTAAGCAATTGAGCAATAGAAATTACATTTTACTTTCTTATGCGCGTAGCGTTTTTTAAACGTTGTTTTTTAAATATGTTGGTACTGTGAACTCTGGATAAAATATATTGACAAATAAAGGTACTTTGTAGAACGCGTTTATAGTATAAGTAGTACACCGACACTTTAACTTTCACTGTTTGACCTTGGGACACCTTGGCCGCCAATTTTTTATCTTGGCGCCCACGTGGGGATCGTATTTTTTGCTGCGAAATTTGAATTTGTATTCTAATAAAGGGTTCTAGTCTTGTGAGGCTGTTATAAGAACCTATTCACGGGCTTTGTCCCTGTTATAAAAATTGTATTCTAATAACGGGAAAGAAGAATTAATAGATAAGACATGTAAAGATGATGGCAAGTGTTTTTCATAATAAAAAGATATTATTTAATCTGTGTTTCTTTAGGCTGGGTTTAAGGGTTAGTTCAAATTTTTCAGTATCTGAATAATGACCTCGAGTTTGTAAATAAAGTCACCTTCAATATAAAAACGGATGATTCATGCATTATAATGGATGATATTTTGAGATGATCTTGTATTATTATTGATGATTTATAGAAGCGGTCGGCCTAGAAATCTTTATAGAAGTGGGCGGCCTGGAGCTTTAGGTTAACATATATTTATTTTATATCTATTAATAGAATGCATGGTAAGGTTAAAAATAATTAAACATGATTGAAAATAGCTAAACTGCATTATCTTATAGAAGTAATAGTGGCTCTGGATTTTTTAAATAGCATACATTTTATTTTATTTTTATTTATGTCTATCTGGGTTTAAACGTCATTCAAGCATAGAAAACTGTTTTATAAGGTGATTTTCGTAATAGGTTTTATCATAAAGAGGCTGCATAATTGTTAATAAAATTATTATAGGTGACGTAAGACTAAAATTAAACATGAATGAAAAGGATTAAACCGTATTATTGATAGAAGTGGCAGATGACCTCAAAGTTGACTTTGAGCGTTTTCAAATAAAAATGATTAATCGTATTATTGATAAAAGCGGATGACCTTGGGGTTAACCTTGGGAATTTTCAATGACTTAATTTGGCCTAGGGAGAAATACCATAAATACCTGCATTTGAGCTTAGTTAATTTAGTTCTGTTCTAAAGAGCATTACGTTTTCATCGTTATGAAATCTTTAAATGTTAATAAAATTTTGAGGTTGTTCCGTGACGGTATGTTAGCCGAGCAGGGGGTGAAAAAAGCATACAATATTATTACTTATAAGATGTTGTGTGAAAATGGCACTATCGATTCGATAGAGCTTTATAATAATTTCGCGGAGGCTGCACGGAGGGTTGGTGGAATGTAACTATATGCTTGTTCTTATTTTTAAGTTTTAATTATTATTTTTTTTAAGCCCCGCTCAACTAAATATAAAGGAGGTGTTTGTTTATGATGATGATGAAGAGATGTGGGAAAGTTCCTCAGCAGAGGGTTTGAATACGATAACGGCATGTCTTTTAATTTTCTATTGTTTCTAGTGAATTACATTACAGGAGTTACGGCAACGTCAATTGGGCTCAAGCATATCAATTCAGCAACAACAAGTGGGCGGACCATCCTCTAGACAAATAAGATTCAATCATATAAATATAATTGGTGAATCAAACGCTACATTTATAAGAAAATTTAACACCACATGTAAATCGCTGAGATTTATCTTTAATGACGAGATAAGCAGGGATAATCTCTTAAACTGACTGCAGGTAAAAATATACCGTTTCCTAAATATTATTTATCTAACACATATTTTTTACAGAGTGCATTCGAGGAACTGTATACAACTATACATACATTGTGAAGGGTGCGTCTCCGTCAGACCGTGTCAGACGAAGAGTGGACCAATTGTCGGCGAGCGTGATAATGTCATTATTGGAAAAGGTGATTCAGAGCAATGCCAGCTTTTTCTCGAGTGACTTCCTAGTTTTAAACGTGGATAGAGTGACTGTACCTGTTGGCTATGGACGCAAAAACTTGACGGGTTTAAAGTTTGAAGACTTCTGTAAAGCCAAAAGGCGGGGTATTATTGCTGTACCGACGATAATGAAGGATAATAATTGTTTAGCGCGAGCACTAGTCTTAGTAATAGCGTTTAGAAATAACGATGCTATGCGCAGTGGCATGAAAACGGGATGCCCTTTACTTCAAGCGCGAGTCACGAGCATATACAATCATTTCAAAATCATTTAACTTCATATACCATTGTAGTTTATAATTCGCGAATAGGTGATTCGGTGTATTTTGAGGGTCCTAGGAAACCAGGTTGAGTTGTTTTAAATTTAATACTCTAAGACGAACACTATAATGTCATTACCAGCTTGACTTCAGCATTTACCTGCGGTTATTACTGCGAACTGTGTAGAAAACGTTATAATAACAAAAAAGAGCATGTGAAATGCCTGTATCAGTGTCCTGGTTGTCATCAGAAACCGCCATGTTCCATTCAAAACCCGAAAATTGTTTGCAATGATTTCAAGAGGTTTTTACGGGGAATGAAGGACACTACGTTATGTGAAAAATTACGTAGATGTTGGTCTCAAAACCATTCAAGTAAAGGGTAAACATAGATGGTTTACCATCACCGGTGCCACCTCGAGTCTTGTTAACGGGCATATAGCAAAGATGGCCGGTAGGTTGGTCCTTGCACGTGAAACTATATCTGTAACCGCATCTATGTTTACCCTTTACTTCAATGGTTTTGAGACACTACTATCGTCCTCGTCGATGTCGATAGTAGTGGCAGGCTCGGTAACATTAATCTTTTTATAAAATGTGACACAAACTGGGTTTTCCAAAAAGGCTGAAAGAGCTATTAAATTTTCTATTTTGATATTGTTCAATGATAGTGGTGATTTAAGCTCGACGTACTTATGCAAAACTTTTTTTAACAGCATATTGTGTCCAAGGTCCTCAATAAGTATTTTTAGCCTTAACATATTCAGAATCGGCAGATATTTCTATCATGCGTGCTTCTCAAACGCCTAACGTTGGTCCGGGCAATTTAAGAAGGTACGGCCGACATCCGTTTTGGATGTCGAAGAACATGTCTTGCGTCATATTAACTACAGCAAAAGGATATGGTTTTACTCTTGCTTCCTTTATTAAAGCATTCCAATATTCAGGAACTTCTGGTCTGTTTTATTCTTTTCTTTTCTTCAATCGGATCGAAACCTTGACCATTCGGAAGAAACGAATGACCTCGTAAAGGAAATACATGGGTACCCTTCATAAATAATTTCTATACATGTACTAACATATACTGAAAATACACCATAATATGGTTTTTGTTTTGCCCAGAACACGCGTCGCTAAAAATGACTAAATCAATGTGTTAAATCTTTATTATTCAAGTAGTGTAAAATCATGGATGTAACATCGTTAGCACCTTTTCTTGCTGGAAAGGAAATGGCCAAGTATTTCATTCCCTCCCAAGTAGAAGGGCGGACTGCTTGACCTTTCCGAGCTCCTTCAGCCACAATCATGGGTTCCCAGCATACATACATACATTACGTATATATGCATGTGCGATTAAGGATGGGTGTGGTCAGGATATCATCGGAAGGAACGGAGTTAGGGTTCTGAGGGGGAAAATACTACCCCAGCATTCGTCTAAGTAGCCGTACATGGTGTGCATATACGCAGTAACCATGCCGCTACATGTGTATGAGGAAAACCCCCTGAAAAAGCCGCATACAAGGTAGACGGTAACGTAAATCGAACCCCTTTTCTTCCCACATCCTCTGTATATATATATATATATATATATATATATATATATATATATATAGGGTGTCCAGTTTAAGATGAAATGCATGGGGATATTGGAAACCGTTAGAGATACGAAGATGGTTAAATGGAGAAAAAGTTGCGTCATTATATGCCCAAGAAGTAACCATGGTTACATGTCAAAAATCCTTCCATTTACTAGACACAGGGTGATAACTGAAAATATGCGTTTTCTAAAAATCGCTATATCTTGTTTCTTGCAAGAGATACATCCACGATTTTGCAGGATGGGGTAACAGGTAGCGAGGATTTCAAAATGATTTTGAAAAAATCTAGGCCTACTAGATTTTGAGATAATGCACGCAACTTTCGATTTTCTTATGGACGCCATATTGGATTTTTGCATTTTGAATTCTTCATAAAAATTCTTTTCAACCATATATCATATGTTTATAATCTGCCAATGAGAAAGTGTCAAATTACACAATTAAATTTATATCAAAGCAACCTTGACATATTATGTATTTTAATTAAATGAAAATTAATCTACAAATTAAACTAACTATTGAGAACAATATTATTGATTATTAACATAAATCATAATAATAAAAGTGACAAAAACAACAAAAATAAAATTTAATATTATACTGAATTTTACTATTAATTAATCAAATGCTCGAATAAACCTTCATTCTCCTGCAAACACGATCTGCATCGAGTTAGCACTGCATCACAAGAGTTCCTTATCATCTTGCATTTTTGAATTCTTCATAAAAAATGCTTTTCAACCATATATCATATGTTTATAATCTGCCAATGAGAAAGTGTCAAATTACACAATTAAATTTATATCAAACTAGGCCTTTGCCAATCAACCATCTATTCAATTATTGCAAGAGAATGGAGGTTTATTCGAGCATTTGATTAATTAATAGTAAAATTCAGTATAATATTAAATTTTATTTTTTGTTGTTTTTTGTCACTTTTATTATTATGATTTATGTTAATAATCAATAATATTGTTCTCAATAGTTAGTTTAATTTGTAGATTAATTTTCATTTAATTAAAATACATAATATGTCAAGGTTGCTTTGATATAAATTTAATTGTGTAATTTGACACTTTGTCATTGGCAGATTATAAACATATGATATATGGTTGAAAAGCATTTTTATGAAGAATTCAAAATGCAAAAATCCAATATGGCGTCCATAAGAAAATCGAAAGTTGCCTGCATTATCTCAAAATCTAGTAGGCCTAGATTTTTTCAAAATCATTTTGAAATCCTCGCTACCTGTTACCCCATCTTGCAAAAATCGTGGATGTATCTCTTGCAAGAAACAAGATATAGCGATTTTAGAAAACGCATATTTTCAGTTATCACCCTGTGTCTAGTAAATGGAAGGATTTTTTGACATGTAACCATGGTTACTTCTTGGGCATATAATGACGCAACTTTTTCTCCATTTAACCATCTTCGTATCTCTAACGGTTTCCAATATCCCCATGCATTTCATCTTAAACTGGACACCCTGTGTATATATATATATATATATATATATATATATATATATATATATATATATATATATATATTATATATATATATATATATGTTTCTATTTAGATTTCTACAAGCATTAATGTTTAAATGAGACATTTTTTATTTGAAACTTGTGTAAATAAACGTAAAAATTAATTCAACGTTTCGGGAACGTCCTTTGTTGCATATTGATTCAGAACAACCATCAGCATAATGTTGCTACCTCATGTCAAAGTTACTATATAAGCAAAATTTTAAATATTGAAACTTGCCGACGGTGCGCTCTGGTAGACCTAGCAGGTACATGATTACCCACATGATTTGTATGGGCCGCTCCAACTACTTTCAACTTCTTTATAACCTCTTATTTTTACATTTTAAATCCCCCAAACGACTACACGCTCACAGATGACAACATATGATCAGACTAAAATAATTCTAGTAAAATCTAAACATGTAACGTGATTTTGATGACATTGGTTATTTTTGATAAAACTTGCTGGGACATTGATTGTTTTTTGCAAAATAGCCGATATTTCAACCGAATTACTTAGCTGACTATGGCCTTTCTTACCACGATAGTTTACGAAGATATGCCGACTTGGTTTTTACTTAGAGTGGAATTAACAGCACCGTATTGACAAAAAATGACATTGGTTGTTTTTGAAAAACCATTCAATTATTCCCGGCTAGTTTTATTATTCTCGGCTAGTTTCAGTAATAATCTAGTTGTCAGCTGTTGTCATGTCATGGAATTGACAGATTGCAATATGATTGCGAATAAAGTATATTTTGTGAATATCTCGAAAATCATTAACATTATTGAAAAAATCGTAGAAACCTTTATTAAAGACTAAGTTTTAGTTAAATTTTTCTAATAAAAGTTTTCTGTAGGAAAATAAATAAACACAAAAGAATCAAAATAGTACCTTTTTCAAAAATAATTTAATTGTAGGTAAGTTATTCTTATAAAAGTTTTCATACAAAACTAAATTAACCTTAAAAAACAATTTTATCATTTGAAAAATCTGATATGTACACGAGTATATAAAACGTTAAACTCAATATGGCTGTGATATTCATATTTTACAAATGACAAATAACCGTCAATTACATTGAGTTTAAAATTAATACGTCGTTTTCTTTAATAATTTATACGGAATTTGTTTATTTTATTTGAAATTAAATTACACTCCACAAAAAGAGAAAATTTTGTTATTTTGGTCTATAAAATATTTGTTCGTTTTCACGATCAAAATATTTCTAAACGTATACTTTACAGAAGTTATTTTTTTCGAAATGTAATACAAGAGAAAGTATGAACGAGTTAGAAATAGCCGTTCTACAACCGATACACACTCTTTCCCCTATATTTGCTGATGAAAGGCCACACAGTCATGAGAAAGTTATGTGTTGGCCACAACATATTTTTTAAATTACCAAAATATTAAAACTAAGAAAGACCCCGAGTTGTTTAAATTACATCACAGTCGAATAACAGGTATGAATGTGTATACAATTATAAAAATCGCTGAAGTTATATAAATTACACAAGATAAATTTAATGTGTTAGGTACCTATACATAAAATAAGCTGCTCAACGAGAAAATAAATTGTTGTAACTTATATGAATATAAACGTAAATCCATTGAAGATTTTTTAAATTATATAAATCATACACATACACAGTAATGGATCGCTAGTAATTTAGTTTGTACATAACGTTGTATAAGGCTGTCCGTCTGTAAGTTGACGGAACAGTGGCTGATTTCTCTATTAGTATATAGGTCAAGTTTGTGGAACAACGGTTGGTTCCCTATCAATATGTAAGTTGTTGCTTGGTATAAGTTGGCGGTATGGATGAGTTGTTGGTGTTACTATTTACTGCACAGGATGCCGGTGTGTGAATGATTACTAGTGGTTGAATTTAAGATAAAATGCCTACAGTAGGTTAAACATACAGCAGCTGTGAATATTTAGACAAATATAAAAACTACTTAACTCAAGATTAAGACTTAGAGCGAAATAGATGGAATATTAATATGTAACTAAATCGCAACACAACCGACACACTAGATTCCTGTTGGCGTAACCATCGACGTGAATAAAATAAAGTACATTGGAATGTATTATCACTCATTTTGGGTATAGATTTTTGGAGGGCGCTAGATGTCGTCCCAGACTTTTGGAACCGCCATTAGTCTTTTGGATCCACTACAGTACTTCATGCATTAATTACCGAACATCTAAACTAATTATCCCTTTCTGAACAAAATTCACTTCGAATCCACCTGAAGACAGCTTTTCTTTTAGCCTCAGACACTCTCTAATCGAGCATAAAATTATTACTGATGTGAAATGTATCAAACAGCGATATTATCCGTTATCTCTACACTGCACACTACAGTACTAGTAGATAAGGAACTTGACGATATGTTTAGTTATGGGTTTTTTAGAACCTTCTAATAGCCCTTGGTATGGCTAAACAAACTTCAAAACCCTTCTGAGACATTGGCCCGCTGGGCTATTCTCCTTCAACAATACGATTTCGACATAATTCATGGTGAGGGTAAAGAATATGTCGTACCTGATGCTCTTTCTCGATCGGTACCTAAACTTGAAACTCTCGTGACTGAACAAACTATTTCTCGTATTTCACTGTCCATCACGGATTCATGGTATATTTCTATGCGCGATCGTGTAAACTTTTCTCCAAAGAAATTTCCTTCTTGGTTTGTCAAAGATGATCAATTATTTAAACGTGCTAAACCGACTTCTACTTTCGAGGACTTGGGTGACTGGTAGATGGTTGTCCCAAAAAACCAAAGGACAAAGATTCTTCACGAACTACACGATTCTCCTACTGCAGGATATTGTGGGGTAACTAAAACGGAAGCGCGTATCTCAATTCCTTACTATTGGCCAGCCTTACGAGCCGACGTATCTCGTTACATCCGACGTTGTAAAATTTGTGCTTCACATAAGGTGGAACAAACATGTCTGTCGCAAGTACTTTGCGCAGATCTTGTGAGACTTCTGCTGCGGTCACCAAAAGGTAATTGTTTCATACTAGTAGCAGCTGATTAGTTCATTAAATTCCCATGTTTCTTCCCTTTACGCACTACAACGGCTGCTATGGTAACTCGGATTACTGGAGAACAGATATTCTTAATGTTTGGTACTCCGCAATACATCATCACAGACAATGGGGTACAATTTCATAGCAAGAGGTTTACACATTTATGCGATGGCTATCGTACGAACATTCTATACACTCCAAAGTAACATCCGAGATCTAATCTAGCTGAACGGATTAATCGCGTGCTAAAAAGACGCTATCTTCCTATATCAGCTCCAATCAGCGTACTTGTGATGTGAATTTACCAAAGATCGGATGCGCAATTTGCAAAGGATTTAAAGCCTCATCTTTCTGCACCCCCTAGTTCCTCGACTTCTGCCTCAGAATTTGATGATTCCATCAATACTGTAACTCGTTCTATCACTATAAGGCGTACTCTACTACGTAAGTAGTTTCGCTAAATTTTATTTTTTGGGTGGTTGGTTGAGACATTCTTCTTGTAGGGAAGGTTATTCTGGGATACACTCAATTCTATTTTTTTGTTCTTTCGAGTGTGCTGGGGATGATGTTGGGTTTTGGTTTTAGTACGCTTTATTAGGGATTTCAAAATTTGAGAGATTTGTAACGTGTTAAATTACCATTTGTATTTTCTTTCAAACTTGAGAATTTCTCATGCCTGTTGGTAGGCAACACACCTTACATATAGTTACGGGTGGTAAATACGTTTGCGCCGCACTTTAAAAGTTTTGATAAAAGAGAATTTTTATTGGATATATATGGAAAAGGTAATGAGGTAATCTTTTCGTTTTCTTCACGAACGTCATTTTGTCAAAGGCGCGTTTTAAGAAACTACGCATTTGAAAAATGTTTCTGTAATTCTTAGAAAATTTATATTGTAAGGTTATATTCAGCATCGCGCTGGTTTTATTTCTCAAATATATACTTAAAATTAGACGAAAGTAGTAATTTAGTTTTTCGTTTTTTTACGGATATGAAGGTTTCTTAAAAGGCTACATACTTTCTCGTCTCTCTACAGGAGGTAGGTGTTCCATAACATTTATTACACACTTTACTTTACTTAAATACAAGAATTAATCGACTCGTAACTAAAACAACACATTTTGCACGTGATTGTGTGATTAAGCGCTCCAATGCAAGTATTCTTTGTGTACCATTTTTCGGTAATACACAAAAGCTTTTGCGATTTCTTGAGGAAGTTGCTATAAACATGTAATTCTTAACTTCTTTATTGCAAAATATAGCAAACATTTTTGTGTTTACGAATTTTTTTCGTAAAAACTTTAAAATATTACATGCCGGGCAAGATACATACCTAACTCACGGGCAAAATGAAACACTATGTTATTTTTCTCGTCTATTTTCCCAATAGTCCAATAACATCCTATTTTGATTTAGATGGTGTACTGATATGAAAGAAAATCTGGTAGAGCTAATCGAAATTAGGCGGACGCACAGAGAGCTCTGGAAGCTGTTCGTAACCGTGATATGGGCTGGTTAAAAGTTAGCAAGATGTTTAACGTTCCAACAGCAACTCTACATCCTCGAGTACTAAACAAAAATAGGATAGCTGTAGAATTCAAGAAACACCTTGATTCAATTAGAGCTATGCTGAATGAGGAAGTCAAAAAAGCATTAGTTAATCACATTTTAGATTTGGAGTCCCGGATTTTCGGCCACAGACGTCCGAAAGCTTGCATACACAATTGCAGAAAAAATAAAAATCAAGCACACTTTCAATAACAAACTAAATATGGCTGCAAAAAGATGGTTGAATGGTTTCCGTAAGCGCAATACACAACTATCATTGCGTTCTCCAGAAGCCACCTCGCTTACTCCAGCCGAGGTCTTTAATAAATTGCAAGTAAGCAACTTTTTTGACAAACTTGAAGAAGTGGTCAATAGTAATAAAATTAGTAACACCATGATCTTTCATATAGATGAGTCGGCCCTCACAACTGTTCAAGTACCGCTAGAAGTGTTTGAACAAAAAGACAAAAAGCAAGTGGGCGTCCTTACGATGGCAGAAAGAGGTGTTCATTCAACAGTCGTAGTATGCTTGAGTTCTGGAGGAACATACATACCACCTTCAATAATTGTCCCTAGGAAAAGATTTAATCCAGATCTGTATGACGGGGTCCCTGTTGGTACCTTAGAGCTTCATAACGAACCTGGGCACAAAGACATCAGATTTATATGTGAAATGGATGCATCATTTTATAGATTACGTCCGGGCTAATAAAGATCAAAAAGCTTTATTAATTTTGGGCATTTAAGCCATAAGAGTTTTAAAGCTCTTAAATTAGCTAGAAGGCATTCAGTTATACCTCTCTGTTTGCCGGCTCACTATACCCATCATTTGCAGTCACTAGACGTGGCGTTTTTTGGGCCACTCCGTAAATACTATAATCAAACTATACTCAGTGGCTTAGACCAAATCCTGGCCGTACAGTAAAAATTTTCCAAGAGTGTAGACTTTTTAATTCAGCATATGAGAAAGCAGCCCCCTTTGAAAACGCCTTTGGCGGATTCAAGACCACTGGAATATCGCCACTAAACCCCAATATTTTTCCTGACCACGTATTTCTACCGAGTTTGACAACCGATATACCAGAAACCACTCCTGAAAACAATGTACCAAAAGATATTTCAAACAATTTGCAGTCCTCAAAAAGTCCTCTTTTAAACAAAATCGTGGACAATGCTGGGCCTTCTACTTCTGCGAAGGATGATATTCAAAATGTTTTACACGAATTGAGTCCTATACCACAAAGTATTGAAAGAAAGTCTAGTAAGCGGGATAGTTCTAGATATCAGGATGCACTAACTGAGAGCCCGTGCCTCGAAAGCTTACGTGAAAGAGAAAATGAGAAAACACAACAACAAGAAAGAAAGAAACAAAGAAATGTGTTTGAAAAGAAGGTACTTGAGGAAAAATTAGAAACAAAAGAAGATAACAAGGAAGAAGGAAACCAAAGAAAAAGCCGAAGAAGTTTTGCGAAGAAGAAAGTATTGTACAAGGAAAGCGATGAAGAAGATGTAGATCCTTCCATACTTTTTTTTTGTTTTAGTTTATTATTAAGTTTTTTACACGTTAAGCGTATGTAAATTTAAGTGTGTCATTTTGTCCGGCAGGGGCGAGTAATATGGTTTAAAAAAAAATGTTTTGCTTGTTTGCTTTAAAATAAAAAAAAACTGTTTATTTTTTACTTAATATCTCAGATAGTGTCATTGACTACTCATTACAAACATTTTTGTCTTATGCCTCCATTTCATCTTTTTTTGCCAAACTTACAGGGTATCATTTTAACCGCCTCTCCCCTACTTTGTATGGATTCCTCTAATAGCACAGCGCTTGCTCTTTTCAAGATGTTTCCAGCTTTTGTAGTTCTGTTTGTGAAGGTACAATGACAAATTTCTCAGCGTGACGTTACTATTTATGCAACGTTTCACGAAAATTAGGACGTAAAGCAACAACATACCGGGATAAGAAGGGCATTTTAGCTTTCGTCCGATAAATACTGCGCAAGGGGGAACTGCGTGTCAGTACCACGTGTCTGATTAAGAGAGGTAACCCGCTGTATCTCAGAAACTATTTATCGTGCAACTTGGGAAAAAAAATCTGTATAACAAAGTGCTGGAAATTATTTTCAAGTTTCATACTTCACCAATAGAGGGCGTAGTTCAAAATAATAAAACAAAAACATAATGTTTCTATAATACATGCGCAGTAATAGTATAACAAAATTTAAATATTCGTAATCTTCAGATCATTTTACGAATGTTTGCTCCAGTACTTTCTCCTCTATCTTGTAAAATAACTGGTAGGGGCGAGTGGGAAAGCTGACTCAATAAAACAGGTAACTTTTGTGCCGCTTTATGGATTTTGTCAAACTTAGTATCATTTGAAAGGAAATTCAATACCTAATAAAATATTGTATCATCGTTTTATTCCGGTTTGTTAACGATCGCTAGGTGGCGTTGTTTGAACAATTGTTATTTTTTCAACTTTTTTTGGGAATTTTCAAATGCGATTCTATATATTTTAATCATTTACTTGAAATGGCATGGAATTGAAAAAAAGTGGTAAAAACCGCAAATGATACTAAGTTTGTCAAAATCCATAAAACGGCACAAAAGTTATAACTGTTTTATTGAGTCAGCTTTCCCACTCATCCTTACCAGTTATTTTACAGGATAGAGGAAAAAGTACTGGAGTAAACTTACGTAAAATGATCTGAATATTACGAATATTTAAATTTTGTGATACTATTACTGTGCATTTATTTATTATAGAAAAATTATATTTTTGTGTTATTATAATGCCACTAGATAGAATAAAGTACCGCAAATGCATGTTTCAGTGCAAGAGAGAGAACTACATTTTCTGGCCACAACATGGCTGCCTGACAGAGAATATGACGTGCATTTGAAACGCGTCAAACGACCGAACACCAAGCTGTCAAACTAAACTGACTTTGGTTTTGGTTATTTTATTAGTCGTTCTGTTAGTCGCGAACGTGTGCACGTGGAAAGCTTTGGAAGTTGGGAATTGTGCTGGAAAACAGTCAAGATGCCAAGTTGTTGTGTTTGTCGACGACGCGAAAGGTTATTTCGCTTCCCTACAGGTAATTATTGAATTTGGATATGAATGTTTTTTATTTTTGCCATGAAAAGACGCAGAACGACGCAGTATCTGGATGCATCTAATAGGGAAATAAGATGTAAATGATAACTCTACAATATGCGACGTAAGTTTTCACAATACTTTATTTTACAAATGAATATTATAAAAGTACTGTTATGTTAGTTGCGTTTTTCTGAAGAAGCATTTGAAACGAAAAGAATAGACGGAAAGGGAAAATTGAAGCCCAATGCTGTACCCAATCTTTGCCAAGAATCTCTCTGTCAGTGTGTTTGGGAAGACACACAAATGTTTGAAAAGGTGACTGTGCTAGAAAGTGATCAAGACGCGACCGTAATGGAATCAGAAAAGAGTCCTGGCAGTGACGGTGAAGACGACTTTGAGCCTAATGTAAATAGTTTACTGTCGAGTGTCCCTTCATGTGATGGACAGGAACAACTCCTTGATAATTTCTCTCACATATGAAGAAAGCTCTACGCGCGCGTAATAAGTACAAACGGGAATTGTAAAATGTCTTAAAAAATTTGGACGACTGCTTCACCAAGGATCAGGTGCATTACATGAAACACGGAAATACAGGGGGTCATTTATGATCTGAAAATACTATGAGCAAGGCCCTGAAATTATGTTTCTTGTGGAGCTAAGGGCTATGAAAAGATAAGACGTCAACATATTCCTCTCCCTAACATAAGAACTATTCAATATCGCATCAGTAACATTCAACTTAATCCAGGTATCTTAGAAGATATTTTCAAAATGCTTAAACATAAGGTTTGTGTATACCGACTGTTCACTGAATTCAGTTCATTAAATCATTTTATGGAAGTTTAAGATGATTTGGAAACATTTATGTTGCTGTCTACAATTTTGAAATCCATTTGATCATTTCATTCTAGTGAAAATATGTTTTTATTATTTTAGGTGGCGATATTCAGAGAGGAAGAAAAACATGCCGCGTTACTAGTAGATGAAATGGCGATACAACCAGGTCCCCAAATCGATCCGTCTACTGGGGTCACTCTGGGTCGACCAACAATGAAACATTCTGCGGGTGGCTACAGTGAATACGCAACACACGCTCTAGTATTCATGGTCGGTGGAGTGAGCACTCGTTGGAAAGAAGCTGTAGCATACGAGTATACAGAAAGTTCTTTCTCTGCAGAAGAAATGCAAGACAAACTAATTGCCATAATTCATAAATGTCATGATGTGGGGCTAAACATAAAAGCAATCATTTTTGACATGGGAGGTCAGAATAGAGGATTTTGGAAACATTAATGCTAGTCGCTACAGTCTCATTGAAAATTTCATGCCACATCCAGTGCATGTAAATGAAAAATTGTACATGTTTCAAAAAATATTGCTGCCGCTTTGACCAATGGAGGGAAATTTTATATCGATATCTCTATAGTAGAACGAGAGCAGTTGCTGTTAATCGTCGTTTCCATAGAAGTCATTAAAAAAGTTTTTGAATTGGACCAAAAGGACCCTCTGAAATTGTGCCCTAGGTTGAAACAAAAAGTCATCACTCCGTCTCATTTTAAGAAGATGAATGTGTCACTAAGTGTGGCTCTTTACATCATGGTATGGGAGCAGCCATTTATTATCATATTGCGAAAAAGGATATTGGTCCACAATTTGTACAACAGCGTGGCTTGTTACCCTAATGTACAAGTGGTTTAAACTTATGACTCGACGCTACTTTACATATGCTCTTTCACATGCGAATATAGAAACTTATTAAACTACACTAATTTTTTTGAAGACTTCATCAACATTACACGTAACATTACCGTGGGCGATAATGTTTGGAAGCCGTTTCAAACTGGAACGCTCTTATTAACGCAATGTGCCATCGATTTGTTACGAGTGTATCTTAAAGATGCAAAATTTAAACATTTATTATTGAGTCGGTTCACCCAAGATGTTTTGGAAAACCTGTTTAGCCAAATTCGCGACAGGAATCCTGTTCCTAATACACGAGAGTTCAAAGTTGCTCTCCGATTAATTTGCTTGTCGCAATTTGAGGAACATTCGTCGGGGAAGCTATCATGTAAATGATCAGTATCATTTGATTGGGTATTGCAACGATATCAATGCTTTTGACAAGAACAATATTTCTGCAGCTTCTAAGGAACTGAGTGAGACGGCCTGCATTATATTATTTTGTCGGTACAATATTGAGTAAGGTAAAAGAGCAATATTCAGTATGAGACGATTGCTTTATTCCTTGGTTGGCAAGAAGAGACAATTCTCTTAGTTTGTTTACTAAGTTCGAATAATATAAAGCGAATCTTCTTCACTTTCCATCAGAGGAACTCTACATTTATTTCCACCACTGTGAATTCCAATACCGTCAGCTGGGGTAACTTTGGCCCAAATTTTAGTGTTTTGTGTTAAAGTTGTGATTCATACCACCTAAATGCTTTAAAAATACAATTAAAGTGTTTCAAGTTGTTTAAAGGTTATTTACCTTCAATGTAAGCCTTTTTTTAAACCAAAATTTATTATCATAACCCAGAAATTTTTTTTTCAAAATTTTGGGGTAACATTGTCCCATCTCTTAAAACCTTATAAAACTGCTATTATACCATAGTTAGGATAAAGTTACCCCACACAAAAAATAATGTTAGGTGACCTATTTACAAGTCTTATCTGATTTTTACTTCAAACTTTTCTGTAATTGGTAACAAAATTAAAATTCAAAAGACAAACATTTTCAATTAGAAAAAAACACTCCATTTAATGTTAACTGTAATTAGAACAGTACAAAAGCATGAAACAATGCTATTCAAACATTTTTCATACTGAAACTACAACTCAATATAAAAAATAAAAATAGAAAATTATAAAAACTACAATAACGTTAGATTTATATATTAAACGATGTTACAAATGCATCCAGTTCGCGGACCGAGAACTGGTTCCTTTTTGAAGCCATTTTAGGAGGATCGATTTCTTTCCATACTTCACCCCAGTCATAGGAGAAACAGTCTGGTTTTTCAGGCCATCGCCAAAACTTTAGTCCCCTCTTCATGCATTCAACAGTCGACCCTTTTTCAGTGATGCTCACAATTTTGCCTGGATATTTTTGTTCATTGTAGGTCACAACTAAAAAGTTTTCAACAGCAAAATCTTCAGGTTTCAACTCTTATTTTTCTTGATCTTGATGAGTAGTACCAGAACATGTTTTTCCAGAGTTTTCCACTTCTTCAAGATCTGAAAAGGTTTCGCACACTCCATCTCACTCCAAAATCATTTCAACATCATCCTCATCTGAAGAACAGTTATAACATTTTTTAGCCTTTTTCTTCACATATTTGGATTGTTTTGAAGATAAAGATGCCTGTTTGGATGAAGTGGTCACACAGTCTGTAAGTGCTGCTTCAACATCTTTTACAGTAACACTCTTTCCAGCAGGCACTTGCAGCTTCTTCCTTTGCTTGGGGCCAGCTGTAGTCAGATACTCTACTCATTTCTATTCTAGCTGTTGAACAAAAGAATCACCGATGGTATCTTTATCAATAGGCTGGTTTTCTGGCAGGCGGTCCAACAGTTTTTGTTTGCTGTAGGGATGTATCCCACATTTTTCAAACCCAGACATCAAGTTTTCTTTTTGTTTTTCCGCTATATCTGCCATTAGCTCTTTCAACAAAGTTGGAAAGGTGTCTTTAGGGATAGTTGCAAATTTAGGGCCTGAAGCAGACTCTTTCCACTTACACAGGATTCCTCGCCATGCCCTTTTCATAGGTGAAAAGAATGCCACATCGAGAGGTTGTGTAAGGTGTGTCGAGTTTGGTGGCAAGCAAACCAACCTCACATTATGCTCTTCACAGAGCCTAAGTACATTCAAACTGATGTGGGAAGATAAGTTGTCCCCAATGATAACTTTAGGCCCATTTAGATCCCTAACATTGGGTAAAAATGATGACTCAAACCAATCTTCAAAACATAAAGCATCGAACCAGCCACTCTTAGAGCGATTATAACGAGCTACTTGTGGCCCGTTTTCCGTTCCAGTGGTCCACATGTTTTTTGACTTGTACACAACATAAGGGGGAAGGAGAACGCCAGCTGCATTTCCAGAGAACATGAGGGACTTTTGCTATGATTGCAAATATTTTCTACATATTTTGCCCCTCTTTTGCAAATTACTTTTTTCATGCCAGGGTCATCTGTGAGATTTGTCTCATCATAGTTCCAAATATGAGTAGCAGGAACATCTTTCACCACATCACGTAAGTTTTCCATATAACTTTCAACATTTTTAGCGCTTACCTGAGCTCTAACTTTTTTTATGTTTGAGCTTAAGCGAGTTGTTAATTGCGAATGCCTTTTTAAAAAAGACTTTGTCCACTCATATCCAGGAAGAGTTTGGCAAAATGCATCAATTTTGACAGCTTTCTTATCTAAATAAGCTTTCACTGCGTATCTAAAATCAATCTCAACAACTGGAAATCCACAATCAGACATTTTTATCAGATGCTGCTTGAAAGCTAACTCCTCATCTTCACTGAAGGTTTTGGCACGTCCAACTTTACTAGTGTGTCTGCCTTTCAGTTTGTTCTTAATGGTTGATTTAGGGATGCCATACCTTGTTTCAGCTGATCGTTGCATCAGCTCACCTGACCTAATGGCCTCGAGGCACTCCTCTAATATTTGTGGACTGTAGTTTGCATAGTTTCTTATCCTGAGAGGTTTTATTCTATTTCTGGGCATTTTTCTGAAATATAACAAACAAATTGTAAATATTTTAGGTTTATTAACAGCATTCTGAGATGTAATTAGACATTTTAGCTTTGTAAATAATTACTGGAAAAGAAATTGCAGTATAGAAAAAAAAAATTGAAGCTTGGGGTAACTTTGGCCCAGCCACCATGTTGGGGCAAAGTTACCCCAAGTCTGGGACAAAGTTGTACTAAACTAGAAAAACAATCTCAGCTCTAAAAATACAAATAAAAAAGAGTAGTTATGATAATAACTTGTTGAACAAATGAATAAAGTAAAAGAAACGTCACTTACCAGGTGTCAAAAGCTTTGGACTAAGTCTGCACTATCAAAAGTTGGAAGGGCTTCAAAACAGTTAACTATGAAGTAACAAAGGAGAAGCAGCACTGCATTGGTGGTGAGAAGTGGAACTAAACCAAAAGTGGCTTATAGTCAAGCCAGTGCTGCTACCTATTGAGTGATGCACGAATTAAGTCAGTAGCTCCATCCTAAGGGCAATATAGAGAGCAATAAATCTTTTTCAGTTTTTGGGACAACGTTATCCGTAAAGGGCCTAAGTTACCCCAGCTGACGGTATCGCATTAATGAGAAAAATCTTTTAGACAATGCTATAGACAGACATGTGTTCTTAGATAAATTATATCAAAACAACTCTGCTTTCCACAATGTCATAATATTATTTATAACTGTACAAAAATATTCGTTAAATGCAGACGATTTTTTACTGTTAGAGGAGATAATGCAAAAAACACAATTAAAGGGTCCTCCAAAAGTAGTCGGACACTTGCAATGAAAAGTGCCATTTAATAAATAATTTAAACCAATGCATGGTGTTTTTTACAATTAGGTAACAATTTGTTCGTTTTCACAATAAAATTTCATAAAAGTTGAACGATACTTGTTCACTTCTGTTTGAAGTTGGCGCTCAATTTTGGCCACAAAATGGATGCTAATTGCGGTACTTTATTCTATCTAGTCACTTCATGTTTTTATTGTGAACTACGTCGTCTATTGGTGGAGTGTAAAACTTGAAAATTATTTCCAGCAGTTTCTCTTATGTGACTTTATTAAGTTGTACGATAAATAGTTTCTGAGATACAGCGGGTTACCTCTCTTAATCAGACACCTGGTACAACGGTAACTGTAATGAATGTAAAATGTAGAACGATAGCTAATGATCCAATTAAGCTGGATATAACAAATATAATAACAAGTAGGTCTGGTCTGCGACAGAAAGTGCACGTTTCTAAATCTGAGATTCGTGCGGGAAAAAATTGTATTTTTTTATAGAGAATTGATTATCTGTTTTTAATTAAATTGAGATATCGGAAATACCCAACATAACCTAAAAGATTAAAAATAGTTGGTAATCTCAATACCTAATAAAAATCAGGATTATTTTAGTTGCGTTTTCATTTAATTTAACGCCTCACAAAAATTACAATATTAGTACAGTTTGGGTAAATAACCCATGAAATTGCCCTCACACCATTTGATTGTGTTGTAACTTCATTATTACTTGGAATTCATTTTCAGTTTAACATTAGATTTACATGTTAGATAATATTCGTTCAAATTGTATAAATGGAAAAAACGTGTAATAGTCTAAAAGATAACATCAAATTGTCGATGTTTAACACAATATGAATTAAAATATTTGATTGAAGACAGGCAGTAACAAAAAAATCTATCTTTCAGTTTTTTAATATCTAATTACATATTTAGGTTTGTTCTAACCTTCAGTACAACATTTCGATCAATATTGATTTGCCCCAGTATTTACAGGTGGAAAGCTTTTCTTTTACTGCCAAGCCAAAATACTTTTCACACTTGTTCGATTAAAGTATGAACTTAATAATAGTTCTAGGAAATGAAGAAATGGCTTTCTTGCTTATATTGAAAAGTTGCGTGTTAAGGAATGGGTAGTTTTAGTCGAATGAAGTTAGTAAAAACATTTATGACATGTGCTTAAGCTTTGATAAAAATCAACATTAGTTATCTGTTAATATAATGTTATCTTAATATTTTATAGGTTGACTTACGTAATTCATATTTTTGTAAAACCTTCAACCAAGACAAAGGTCAAACTTTTACATTTTTAAAGTGAGAATTTACAGATGTTTTGAAAATAGACTAACTGAATGATTTAAAGGAAATGGTATTGATGACATGATTAAGAGTTATTAATTCTTATCAAGGTTAGTTCTTTGATGAGTTGAAGTTCAAATATTTGTATTATTTGCGCAATATTTGCTGCAATTCGCAGTATCGAGAATGAGTTACTTCTTATCAGGATAATTTTTAATCACAGACATAAGTTTTAACAAATTTCAAGTATTTACTGGTTTTATAATATCCAAAGTAGAATGAGCCCAGCTTCAACGCCCCCTTTTAATTATGACCCCTAAAATTTCCCTTCCACTTGTCGGCCTTTGCTCATTAACGAACTCTACCTAGATTTTATGCCAATTTTTGTACAGCGTCAGGCTGTGATGGGAGTGCAATGGTACGCCTTTGGTTTCTGATTGGTTCATTTTTTTTAATTATGGCCCTCTAAAAATGCCTCGCCACAGGTTAGATTTTACTTATTAAATACCTTGACCTAGATTTTATGGCAAAGAATTTTTGTACAGCCTCAAGCTATGATTGGAGGGCAGTGGCGTGCCTCTGGTTTCTGATTGGTCCGGTTTGGCGTCCATTTTGTGTGCGTGGTCATTTCAGTCATTTAAAAAGAGTTTCCTATTCTGCGTCCATAGACGGGTGCACGTTTCGAAGGGGACGCCCAATCCAATGTAAATGGTCAATAGATGGACGTCTAACTGATATATATATATATATATATATATATATATATATATATATATATATATATATATATATATAATCTTGTGAGCGTGGCTTCGCTCAACAAATGTGTCATCTACATATCTATACCAAACTGAAGGTTTTTTAGGTGTATTTTGTAACGTTAATGTTTCAAATTTTTCCATATAAAAATTAGCTATAACAGGACTAAGGGGACTACCCATTGCTACACCTTCAATCTGTTCATAAAATTTACTATTCCACTGAAAATAAGTTGTAGTAAGACAGTGCTGAAAAAGAATGGTTATGTCCTTTGGAAAAAGATGACCAATGTAGTCAATAGTTTCTTTTAGAGGTACTTTTGTAAAAAGTGAAACAACATCAAAACTAACCATTATATCACCCTCTTCAATTTTGAAACTATGCATTTTTTCAACAAAGTCGGCAGAATTTTTAATGTAGTGGGGTGTTTTTCCTATATGAGGTTGTAATAACAATGTAAGATGTTTTGCAAGGTTATATGTAGGAGAATCAATTGCACTAACAATAGGCTTTAAAGGAATAATAGGTTTATGAATTTTTGGTAAACCATATAGTTTTGGTGAAATAGCTTCAGAGTTAGATAGTTTCTTTTTTATTTCTTCAGGAATAGATGATAATTTAATCAGCTCTTTAGTTTTTAAAAGAAACTTTTTTGTTGGATCTTTTGGTATTTCACGATAAGCTTCTGGTCCCAACAATTGTTCTATCTTAGTGTTATAATCGTTCATATTTAATATAACAGTTGCATTACCTTTATATGATTTTAATATTATAATAAAAACCTTCAGTTTGGTATAGATATGTAGATGACACATTTGTTATTTGGAGACATGGAGAAGAAGCACTGCATGAGTTTTTGGTTTTTATAAATGGTACACATCCTAGTATTCAGTTTACCATGGAAAAAGAAACTAATGGAAGTTTACCATTTCTTGACATATTAATATCTAAAAATAATAATTCACTATCTTTTAAGGTTTACAGAAAGCCGACACACACTGATAGATACCTTCATAAATTATCCAACCACCATCCACGTCAAAAAATTAGTGTAATGAAATCTTTAGTAGATCGAGCAAAACGAATTTGTGACGCTGAATTTTTTAATGATGAATATAAATATTTAAGAAAATCCTTACAAGATAATGGATATTCACTTACAGATATTAATAATGTTATTACACCTTCTAGGCGTAACCTTAAAGAAAAACCAGTTCCTAATGTTGGTACTGCTTTTCTTCCTTTTATAGCTAATGTTACAAATAGAATTGAAAAAATCCTAATCAAATATGGCATTAGGACTATTTTTAAACCTACAAGAAAAATTAAAGAACATTTAAGATCACCTAAAGATGTGTCAAACCCTTTATCATCTTCCGGAGTGTATAAGTTATCTTGTTCATGTGGAAAAGTATACATCGGGACCACAAAACGTAGCTTTGATACAAGACGCAAAGAACATATGAGATTTTGCAGATTGGGTCAACCAGAGAGGTCTGCTGTGGCTGACCATGCCCTGAATAATCTAAATCATGACATTCAATTTGACAATATGGAAATATTGTCAAGACAAACCCATTATTATGTTCGTTTGCAACGTGAAGCTATTGAAATATATAAACACCCGAATAATTTTAATAGACAAGAAGAAAATCTCCGTTTAAATAGGTTTTGGCATCTTATAATTAAAAAAGAGCATAATGATACGCCTTGATTTTAATTTGTTTTCAACTTTTGGTATGTCTAGGTTTTTTGCTGTGTTTTTCCTAGACCTTGAAGCAAATGCTTTACCAATTATATGTTAAATTACCACAGCACTATAATTTAACATAAGTAGTTGAAATTAAATTGAAATTAAAAATTACAAAGAACGTTCTGCATTGTGCTTTTCATTGTTAATAATACTTCCAATTATTGATAAAGATATCTCTTTGTTAGATTTAACTAGGTTATTTTTTTGATGTAATGTTTGGATTTGTGAATGCTTCTATCATTTTAAAATTGAAGTTTTTCACAACTTTACATTTACATCATAACTCGATTAAATTTTGTTAAATGTGTTTTTTGGCTGACTAATTTCATTGTTAGCTTTCGTCGTAGAGAGTGTTCTGGTTTGTCATCTTTGAGGCAGTTTAACAGTATTTAATTTTATTGACCTAGTTATTCTTTACTAAAAAATTTTATAGTTGGCTTTACACCTTTCTAAAACTGTTATATTAATAGCAGGCTTATGTTTATGTTTTAATTTTTCAAATTTGACAAAATTGTTTACTACATCTTTAACAATTTTTAACAAACATTACTACTGACGAAGATAACTGTAAGTGTTATCGAAACGTTTAGATTGTATAATTTAAAGTACACCATTAAAAAATCCCAAAAAAGATAAGTATTTTATTTCTAAATTTATGTTTAACCTACATGTTTAAAGTTAATTTCTTTGTACAAATAAGGGGAAAATATTATTATATGCTTTTATAATTTATTCTGAACTTATCTTGCTCTAAATAAATTATAAATTTGTAAACTTCTTAATTATTGTACTTAACCTAACTTTATATAATTTAATTTAAACTTGCGTTTTAAACGTTTATAGCACTTGTAATGTTTATCTAATATGTTCCTGTATATGTCTCTAACACAATCACTGTTTATCTGTAAGTACTTTATAGTTTCTAATTTTGTATTTTCACACTTTTATATTGTTATCATATTTTGTAAGTTTTTGTACACAAATTGTATTTACATGGTTAAAATCCATTGCACATGTAATGTTCAAATTCTTAGATAAGTTTCTAAGGCACTTTAACTTCTTAAGCACTTTTTAAACACTTAGTCTAAGATCTACCAACATAACGCCTTCGTACCATAACTCTTTTTATAGTTCGCAAAGTTTTTATCCATTGTACCAATTACTATACATGTTCTACACATTAGAATTATTGTACTTCATGTAATTAATATCTGTTATGTATTTAATGGCTTAATTATATTGATTTATATGTGAAATTTCTTATTTATCTTTAACGAAATTGAACTTACACACTAATATGTATCGTGTTGGCCTTTTTAACATGCTGCTGCTATAGCTCAATGCTTTTATGAATACAACATCATTTGCAAACCCCATAAAGCCTGTTTTGTTGTATAAAAACCATATTTTTATATTCGTACATTATATTTTCTCATAACAAAGTGTATAACTTCTTCAACTTTATTTGAACTTGCATACGATATAATATTTGAACTCGATACAATTCTACCCCCTCTATTATACCTATTTATAACCATCGCAATATATATATATATATATATATACATATATATATATATATATATATATATATATATATATATATATATATATATATATATATAGTCCGCGCGGCCAAAGAATGGCTCGTGTCGCGCATGGATGTTCGTTCATTCGGCCGCACTCGTTAACGCAATAGCGACTGAAAGAATTACCAGTGGCGTCGGTGCCGCGTTTTCAATTATTCGTCACCAAACCACAATAAATTTTAAAATATTTTATTTATTTGAATTACATATGAACAGTAATAGTTTAAACATTTATAAAATAAAAAAATAACCATGTTGACAAGTAATAAATTTTATATTTGAATTACAAATGAACACAACAGTTTAATCGTTTATGAAAATCAAAAAAGTATAAGTTCCATTTTTAATTATAGAAATAGAATAGGCTGTATTTTAAGAGTATTATTCAGGATTTAAAATAACACGTAAAGATGTAGCACCACCGTGCCAACCTAAGTCATTGTGGAGTTTCTCGCGTAGAGCAGGAATTGTCACCCGTGCACCCTCGGTCTTGTGAAAATTATATACTATATTGCGAAAAAGGCTCTTTTCAAAATCTTCCAAGTCGGTCACAGGAGACGGACGTGGGCGTTTCTTGCCTAGAGTTGAAAATCTTGGTTTTCCCTCTTCTGTTGGACCTTCACCCTCTTTAATAATATTTGCCACTGATCTAACAGACACTTTTGTTGCTTCAGACACGGTTTCTTTTAATTGTTTCAAGGTATATGTGGGGTGTAAGTGTTTCAAATAACTGTACACATTATATATCACCTCACGCGTTTGACCACTTATTACTTGGCCACTTTTTCCCAATGTAGAACTCATATTTCTACACTCGCTTTTAAACCACAGTTGAAAACGAACTAACTAATAAAAACATTTTTGAATATTTGCTAATCTGTTGTTAATGATACTAAAGAATGTCAACTATTAGGATTTATTTAATGAGATTTTAAGCAAATGCCATTAGCATTACATGCGCCGCAAAACTACTTGTTTATTTCACTATGTATTGTGAAAGTATTTGTTGTTTATACATATTTGTCTAATAAATTTGAGTATTGTGAGCTTTAAAATTCACATAGGACATAAATGGGTTCACTGTCGTTTTGTTGCAATAATTGTGATACAGTTAAATTAACAAGTACGTATGTAAATTAATAACATTAATAAATAATTAATTAGTGTAATACATGATAATAAACGGAACGCGCTTCAGGTGGCGTCGCCACTGACATGCCGCGCTTAAGAGACTTGAAGTTGGACGAATGCGCATCCAACCTTCAGGCATTCTGTGGCCGCGCGGACTGTATATATATATATATATATATATATATATATATATATATATGGTCATGGTACCTTCACTTTTCTGTTTCCTTTATAAATGGCAATATAAGGTAATTACCTTCTGGATTTCACCAGTCATGTAACCACAATAACAACGTTTCACTATTCAATGCCAAAAACCTCTAATGTGTTTTTGAAAAAACCCACCAATTAGGTAATTACATAAAAGGTAAACATACCTTGAAAATACAATTATGTTTACGTTCTTTGTGTGACAGACCTTCAATTCAAAAATACTGGTTTGATTTAACTTACAGCCTGCAAAGACCAACTTTCAATTTGAAGATACTGGGTTAACATAAGTTACAGCTTGCAAAAACTAACTCTCAATACAAAATTGCTGGATTGGTTTAAGTTACAGCTTGCAAAAACCAACTTTGAATTCAAAAATACTGGATTGATTTAAGTTACAGCTTACGAAAACCAACAGTAACTCGAATAAGTTTGGCAGAAGCTGATTTGACATCAACATCTTCGAGTTGTATCTTGTTGTTTTTGTATTAAATCGAATAAGTTCGGCAGAAGCTGAAAAACCAATTTTCAATTCAAAAATACTGGTTTGACTTAGCTTACAGCTTGCAAAAACCAACTTTCGATTAAAAAATACCGTTTATCTAACTTTTGGTTTTTGTAAGCTGTAAGCTAAGTCAAACCAGTATTTTTGAATTGAAAATTGGTGTTTGTAAGTTGTAATTTAAATCAAGCCAGTATTTTTGAATTGAAAGTAGGTTTTTGCAAGCTGTAACTTAAAACCAGTATTTTTGAATTGAAGGTTAGTTATTGCAAGCTGTAAGCTATATCAAACCAGTATTTTTGAACTGAAAGTTGGTCTTTACAAGTTGTAAGCTAAATCAAACCAGTATTTTTGAATTGAAGGTTGATATTTAGCTTCTGCCAACCTTATTCGGTTTAATACGTGAACAAGAATAAGATGCAAGTCTAAGATGTTGATTTTAATCAGATTCTGCCAACCTTATTTGGTTTAATACAAAAACGAGAACAAGATCCAAGTCTAAGATGTTGATTTGAAAACCAGCTTGTGACAACCTTATTCGATTTAATACAAAGACAAAAAGAAGATGCAAATCTAAGATGTTAATTCGGAAATCAGATTCTACCAAACCATACTCGATTTAACACAAAAACAAAATCAAGATGGAATTCTAAGGTGTTGATTTGAAAATCAGCTTCTAATAACCTTACTCGATTTAATACAACAAAATCAAGGTGCAAGTCTAAGATGCCAAGGAGAAAATCAGCTTCTGTCAACCTTACTCGATTTAATGCCAAGACAAAAACAAGATTCAAGTTTAAGATGTTGAATTGAAAATCAGCTCAGCCAACCTTACTCTATTCAATACAAAAACAAAATCATGGTGCAAGTCTAAGGTGTTGAGGTGAAAATCAGCTTCTGTCAACCTTAATCGATTTAATGCCAAGACAAAAACAAGATGCAAGTTTAAGATGTTGATTTGAAAATTAGATTCTGCCAACCTTTCAGCTTCTGCCAAACTTATTCGATTTAATAGCAGCATAAAAACAAGATGTAAGTGTAAGGTGTTGATTTGAAAATCAGCTTCTACTAAACTTACTCGATTTAATACAAAAACAAAAACACTGGATTAATTTAAGTTACAGTTTGCAAAAACGAACTTCCAATTCAAAACTACTGGTTTGATTTAGCTTGCAGAAACCAACTTTCAAAGTCAAAAATACTGCTTTTATTTAGGTTACAGCTTGCAATAACCTACCTTAAATTCAAAAATACTGGCTTGGTTTAAGTTACAACTTGCAAAACCAGATTTCAATTGAAAAATGCTGCTTTGATTTAAATCACAACTTGCAAAAAAACAATTTTCATTTCAAAAATACTGATTTGATTTAAATTACAGCTTACAAAATCCAAAAGTTAGATAAATTCGGTATTTTTTGATCAAAAGTTGGTTTTTTCAAGCTGTAAGCTAAGTCAAACCAGTATTTTTGAATTGAAAGTTGGTTTTTCAGCTTATTCGATTTAATACAAAAACAAGATGCAACTCTAAGATGTACATTTTAAATCAGCTTCTGTCAACCTTATTCGATTTAATGTTGGCTTTTGCAAGCTGTAACTTAAATCAATCCAGTATTTTTGAATTAAAAGTTGGTCGTTGCAAGCTGCAAGTTAAATCAAACCAGTATTTTTGAATTTAAAGTTGGTTTTTCAGCTTCTGCTAACCTTATTCGATTTAATACAAAAACAAGACGCAACTCTAAGATGTAGATTTGAAATCAGCTTCTGCCAACATTCAATTTAATGTTTGTTTTGGCAAGCTGTAACTTAAATCAATCCAGTATTTTTGAATTAAAAGTTGGTCGTTGCAAGCTGTAAGTTAAATTAAACCAGTATTTTTGAATTTAAAGTTGGTTTTTCAGCTTCTGCTAACCTTATTCGATTTAATACAAAAACAAGATGCAACTCTAAGATGTAGATTTGAAATCAGCTTCTGCCAACCTTATTCGATTTAATGTTGGTTTTGGCAAGCTGTAACTTAAATCAATCTAGTATTTTTGAATTAAAAGTTGGTCGTTGCAAGTTGTAAGTTAAATCAAACCAGTATTTTTGAATTGAAAGTTGGTTTTTCAGCTTATGCCGACCTTATTCGATTTAATACAAAAATAAAAACAAGATGTAACTCTAAGACGTTGATTCGAAATCAGCTTCTGCCAACCTTATTGGATTTAATGCAAAAACAAGAACAAGATGCAAGTTTAAGATGTTGATTTGAAAATCAGCTTCTGCCAACCTTATTGAATTTAGTACAGAAACAAAAACAAAATGCAAGTTTAAGATGTTGATTTAAAAACCAGTTTCTGTCAACCTTATTTGATTTAATACAAAAACAAGAACAAGATGCAAGTTTAAGATGTTGATTTGAAAACCAGCTTTTGCCAACCTTATGAGATTTAATATAAAAACAAAAAACAAGATGCAAGTCTAAGACGTTTATTTGAAATCAGCTTCTGCCAATCTTACTCGATTTAATACAAAACCAAAGTCAAGGTGCAAGCCTAAGATGTTGAGGTGAAAATCAGCTTATGCCAACTATTTATTTTGTTGATGGTGTTTTTCTTTGTAATTGACACTTATTCGCCAAATTAGACGGTTACAAGCGGATGAACGCATGCGTTTCTGTATGTGAATGGTTCAAGCCATTGTCTATTGTGACAAATTGCTTTAATCTGTGCATTGAACGATTTATTATTATTTATTTGCTTGTAAACTATATATCAAAATTTCACGCTACAAGACTGTTAACTTTTAAATGATCAGAATTGATCTCCGTATTTGTTTTGAGGTTTAATAAGCAACTTTATAGTGAAAATTTGAAACTACATTAAGATTAGAGAAAGCGACCTTGCAAATTTGATTCCATTTAAACGATTAAGCACTGGTGTAAATTGTGTGTATCACTATTTATTTTGTTTTACTTAATATATTGTAGTATTCTGAATTTATGAATATTATTTGTAACCTTATCCCTCACCAGTAAAAAGCTATTAACACGGAATTTGGTGTTTTAAAATTCAAGGATAAGTTAAGTTTAAGTTTGTTTATCAAATGTTGTTTATTTTGAAAGTGATGCAATGGCAAATTCATAATCTAAAGTGATACGTTAATTTTTTTTAATAGAGCATTATTTAACATAACAAAGTAAGAGAGTTTTCATTAGCGATTATTTAGCTTTGTGATTGTTTTCTTTTAAGTTAGTTTACGATAAAGTTCTGTTTGAGGATTAGTTGCTCGAGTGCATTTAACTTGCAATAATTACCGAAATATTTAGTGTTTGTTTTGCGTACTTTGTTTAAATGCGTTGGGTTCACAGTAACGTAAAAGTAGGTTGAAGAATCACGTTGACCCAACAGGTGATTTTATCACACGCTCCATTACCTTGAAGGCGTGTGACTATTTTGTAGATTTTATAGGTAAAGATCCCAGACCGTCGCTAACGTGCATCTGGAGATTAGCCCGTGTAAGGTAAGTGAGAATATGTCAGTTTATCTGACTGTACTTTGCGTGTGCCCAGGTGTGTTCTTTCCGATTTTTGTCATAACCACAGTCTGGCGTCCATTATCCAGACGTTCGATTATTTTTCTTTAAGTGTGACACCCCCAATCTCCGACTTACGGTAATAAAGCAAGCCATCCTAAATATTTAAACCCTGCAACACACTCACGGTCCTTATATCTTACTGAGCTAGTCGGCAAACTTTAATTATCTGTTACGTCCGGTGTTAATTCAGTTTTCACCTGTAACAAGTTCTCTCTATCGAGACAATATATGTATTTGAGCCAGCTTTGGTGTCCAGTGATGACTAATATCACAAAGTAATGAAATATAGCTCTTTCTCACGCAGTCAATGCTCTTGGCCGTTTTCCTATAGCAATTTATCCAAAATACAGTTTGTGGGCGTATTTGGCAATACATGATTACGGACACGTTAAAACCATAAATCAAAATGAAAATAGTTTCTTTAATATGCTGTTAATAACACAACTAAATTATTGTTTGTGTGTTTAAACTATTTTAAACTATTTTTTCATGGAATCTGGGCATCAATAAGTTTGGCCTTGAAGGTTTTTTGGGCTAATCTATAGCTGATAAGCTATTACATTGCGATAAGTTTAAGAACGGTTTGGAGGAAATCATTGAAGCCAAACTCATTAAAAAAAATTAACAATATTTTGGTGCCTATCTTCAGCTGAATGTTGACCCATTCCTTCTCTCACCCTGTATACATGTATTTGAATATGATGATATTTCAGGGTGTAAATTCATGTAGTAAAGTAAAACTTTTTTATAAATAATCTACGTTTCGTTAGTTTGTTTTTAATACCTTTATCAAGATTATAAATATTGATTGAAAATGTATGTCAAGTCACTTGATTAGCAGCAGAATACAAATATTAAGATCTAGTGCTAATCAAGTAACTTGACATATATTGTCAATCACCGAGCTTGTGTATTTGTTGAGTACCTTCTTGAATTCTAAATAATCCACAACATACAAACCGCGCATTAAAATATAATTAATTATACCACAAGATGGTGTCGTAAACTTTATGTTAACATCTAATTATACCGAAACTTTTAAATTATATCACAAGATGGTGTTGGCTGTGCGTAGACTTCTAATTATACTACAAGAGAGCGCTACACTTACTTATAACCAAAAGAGGGAAATAACAAAGTGGTCCATTGAGAAAAAACGTGAAAGAGAAGAGAGAGTTTGACGTTGGAAACAGCTTCAAGATACAGCTCCAATATATAGGTGTAGCACCTTGTCGTTGGAAAAAATGACTTTCATAGGGCCACGGATGTTAGGAACCCTACTGAAGCCCATCCTGTCGGAAATGGGGAACGTCATACGGAAACACGAAAGCCAACTGTCAAAAAGGCACGGAAGTAAAGAAATAGGGAATAGAGAAGGGCCATAAAAAGGTGGAGTGAAAAACCCCTGTAATAAGAAATAATTTTTGTGTGGTTAAAAGGCAATTAAAAACGCATTAACGGCCATTAAATGAGCAATAACGGTCATTAATGAACATTAACTAGTAATTATATTTCGTTACAGGATTCTACTGAAGACAAAAGTTTTGGAAGCTCAGTTGGCTACGATGACAATTTTGTCATTATGGAAAGTTAGATAATTGAATTTGGAAATATTCAAAATGTCTAAAATGTAAAAAAAATTGTTTCGCCAAAAACGTTTTGCAATTTTTCTTGCAAATTTTGCAAACATATTTCGATGGTTTCTGGTTGTACTGGATAAGTACATACCACAGAATTTGTAAGGTTATTTTGATGCACCTTGTATATGTAGTATTTTGATAAGGTATGTAACGTATATTGAGTGTAGCTGAAGTTAGTTTGCAGGGAAGATTTTTTTTGTGTATGCGTAATGTATGTTGGTGTAATTGATATGTCTCTGGAATTTAGTGAGGCATTGGTTATCGTGGGAAGGAATATTTTAATGCTGTAGAAAGATTTTCGTGTTGAAAGTGTTAAATTTGGTTGAGAAATAATGTTTTGAGTAAATTTTTATTGCTACAGCACTGGTAAAACTACTGGTCTTTTTGCTACTGTGTATAAAGGAATTTGGACTAAAGAAATGGTTGTAGACGTATGAGTGAATGAGTCTATGTTATATTGATATTTTATTATCGTGCAGTAACGAATATGTATGCATATTTTTGTTTGTAGAAATTTTTGTAAGATGGTGCAGTAATGGTAAATCGATGCATGTTCAAGAATAAAGTTGATAGAATGTGAATTTTACACACACCCACGCACGCACGCAATCACGCACACATACACATACGCTGTGTACTTCGCAACTTAATAATAATTAACGTTTAACGAGTCACAACATGGCGTGCCTAACGTAGTAACTTTTAAATTTTAAGACTTACTAGTTTTGTAGCTTTAGAACTTTTTTCGTGTTTATGTATTAATTCTACACCTAAAAAGAACGTAATCACAAATTTAAAGTCTTATGCAATTATAGTTATATGTGTATTTAAAGCGATACTTTGCTCCAAAAAAAATGACGCGCGGCACAAGGTGAAGTGCTCCGTTTTTCACGAAAAACATGTCGGCTATAACACCGAACCGAATATTGCAAGCCAACGGTTTGGAAAACGGTTTTCTAAGTAATTCCTCGCTAGCAAAGCATATGCGCTGGGACACCGTCTTGTTGAAAAAAATATTTGGAAGATGTTTTTCAAGAATGTCTATATTTATATTTTTGAAAATCTAAGAAAAAACTGCAGCTGATGTTTGCCAAGCCAACTATAATTCCCATTTCAAAAAAAGCAAGTTTATATTATTACTTAAAAACGCGCCCCCTAGAACAATTCTAAGCACGCCACTGAATTCCGCACTTCGCAATATATAAGTACCGTTGACGAAATATACCTATATAACAGTATTAAGCGAGGCATAAGACCTTGAAAAAAGTATCGACATTTGACTATACGTCGAAAAGAAAACAATTTTCGATTTTGCGATGAAATATAGGCCAATAAAGTAGTACGTGAATGAAAAAACTGCAAACTTTTATCTTTGATAATAACAACGATATTTTAAAAAAAAACTACTAAAACAACGAAATCGGGACACACGGTACAAAACCAACCAATAACGAAAATGGGTCAGTTAATACTTAAAATTGATATTTATTTTCCGAACACGAAAATTAATTCGTATTCAAATAATGCAAAACTTAATTTATTATTTAACAATAACATATTGCCAGGATAGGGGAGGACAAGAAAAGAAAGGGACGGGAAAAAGCCCGACAAAGTGTTAAGCAAAGAGGAAAAAGAACTATTGGAGATATGCAATGAAAACCGATGGAAAATAATGAAGAAAGAAGAATGGGAGAGTATACGTAAACAGGAGGGAAAGTCAACAATAGACTGTAATAACGAACGCAGAGGTTGAGGAACAGGTGCAGATGTTTAGGGTAGGCGAGAGGGTAGAGTCGGACCACCTACCCCTAGAACTAGTAATGGAGGGGGGAGTAAGAAAACAGCGGTATAAGAAAGAGGAGTACATAACAAGAAAGGTATGGTCAGAGGAAAGCATAAAGAAATACAAAGAGAAAATGGTATAAACAATATGGGAAGGTAAGGGAATGTAGTAAAGTGTAGAACAAATGAGAGAGAAGATAGAGGAAGCAACGAAGAAAGAAAGGTGGAAAGAAGAAGGATGGAAGTAGTGGTGGGATAGAGAATGCAAGGAGACCAAAAGGAAGGCAAAAAGAATGCTAAGACAATGGAAAAAAGGGAAGGCAGTGAAAGAAGAATATAGACAAGCAGTAGGAATACCTGCGAGAGGAAAATGGCGGAAACCAAAAAGAAACAAGAACCGATTAAGGAAGTAAAAACAGAAAAAGTGTTATGGAAATTGTTTAAAAAAGTAAGGAAGAGAAGAGGGACGCAAACGGGAATACATATAAAGGAATGGGAGAAATTCTTTAGGAATTTGCTGAAGGGTAGGAGATACAGCAATAAGAAGAAAGACAAGGGAAAGAAGTATACCAAGAAGATGAAGAAGGAAAGGAACAAAAGAAGAGGAAGTACAGGAGGCAATACGGAAAACGAAAAAGGCAAAGCGGCGGAAGAAGATGGATACAAGAAGAGGAGTGGGTATATGGAGGGAAAAAGGTAGCAAAGAGGATAACGGAAATAATTACCAAAATATGGAGAGAAGAAGGCTTACCGGGGAGATGGAGAGAAGGAATAATGTGTCCGGCATACAAAAATGGGATCGAAAAGAAGTGAATAATTACAGGGGAGTGACCTTATTAAGCACGCAAACAAGAAATAGGCGGAAGTTGTGAAGATTAGTTTTTTTCTCTTTTACTCCGCCAACAAAAACCGTAATTAAGTCCGTCACTTAATTAAGTATTCACCGTTACATATTGATAATAATTGAATTAAGTACTATAAATAACTACACCGTGATTTGTAATGAATGTCAAATAAATACAATATTAAGGTTTGGCTGTTCAGAATAAAGTTGTTTGTGGTGAACAAAAATTAAAAACAGTTAAGAGATTGCCGTTAATTATAAAAGGAAATTTTCTCTTTTATTCCGAAATTAAAGCTTGATAGATGGTAACTTAGTCTGTATTAAAATGCACATTTTAAATGGAAAATTACATTCAAAACTTTTATATTAATAGAGATAAATAAACTGGAAAATTGGATTGTAAAATAACATTTTTGATATAAATAATTAAAGTTAAACCTGCAATAATTTCTATCATATGAACCAGGTAAACAACTATACTAGGAACTGTAATCTCGTTCCCACTGTGTATAAGAAACTATTTTAATAATACATTCCAACCGTTAACATATGTGCAAGAAGCAATCGACTTCTGCAAATTTTGAGTTATAATTAGACAAAAGTGTCCCTAATTATTAATTACAACATTCTGTAGAATACGTATTTTTTGTTAGTAGCAACCGGCAAAATTTTATATCAATCGTTTCATCATTTCACAAATAATAATTTTAGCACGACGAAATAAGTATTAATTCATTAATTGATTTAATATTAATTAAAACAGCGTGTTACGCTACCACCTCATCGGTGGAAGCCTGGAATTTCCAGTTGCCCCTCTTTTAGTGTGTTTCTGGTTCTATATAGGAAGGTTCCACGGCCATGTGATGATCTTTCGTTCTCACTACGTTAAGTATACAGACCGAAGCTGCATATTTAATGAGTATGAGGTAAAGAGTAGTTAAACTGGATTACTATCATTAAAGTTAATCCATACTCGCTCTATAAGCACATATTTAATTTATTGTAATGCAAGTAGTAAAAGTTGCTTTGCTACTGATGTTTGAACCGTGATCATTGAAATTTAAATGGATTGATAGAGCGCGTATTTATTAATAATCATTCATTTTTCATCAATCACTAGTGAAGGATTTTGTTTGTCAGAGAGACCTGGAGCAGCCGTTTGGGAACCGCATACGTTCGGATTGGACCTAAAGGCCACCTGGACATTATTTAATCTTTGGGTGGCGCCCAAATCCGTTTACAACGCCTGGAGTGAACAACCGCTGTCCGTAAACCGTCCAGGAGCCGACAACAAAATAAAATACTCATACTTATAATTATTTTTAACCCTCCATCGGGCGCAACTGATCTGAGAGATTACCGCTATACACATTTGTGAATAATTTACGGTTTCACATTATCTGGCAACACTGTGCTCATCTACTTTTCGTTTGAGTTGAGGAAACGCCAGTCACATTCGTGTTTTAGTTACATGTGGCTGTGCTGGTTAGCGCTATATTTAATCTATTAAATTCATTGCACCCGGAGACTTATCAGACTTCCTCCTCATCTGGAAGTGATTCCAAAGAATGCGTAATTTCATGCTGCTATTTCGTAGGGAAAATTAAACGCAATGGAATAAAACTAAATTTTCATAACGTGTGAAAACTCGACCACAGAACATTATAGTGCGATTACCGAGTGTAATTAGACCTGCACGAAATGCAAAGTCTGTTCACGATTGCTGGCGTTGTTTTGTAAATAACGAAATTCTGAACAAAATCGTTGATTCTACAAATCAATATATTTCAACAATCCAAACAAATTACAGCCGAGAACAAGATGCCAAATATACAGATCTTATCGATCTGAAGGCATTTATAGGATTGCTGTATCTGGCAGGTCTGCTACACAGTAACAGGCAAAGCCTAGAAGAGTTATGGGCAGATGATGGCTATGAAGTGGGAATGTTTCGCTTAGTTATGAACTTGAAAAGATTCAAGTTTCTTCTTCGGTGTATCCGGTTTGACGATATGACAACTCGTCTAGAACGAAGAAAGTTTGACAAGCTTGCAGCCATTTGCTGGCACAAATGTCACGATTGATGGGATGCTCGTTGGTTTCAGAGGAAGGTGTCCGTTATATATCTCCTCCAAACCGAATAAGTACGGCATTAAAATTTTTGCCCTAGTGAATGCAAGAGTCTGGTATTCCTTCAATCTGAAAATATACCCAGGAAAACAACCAGAAGGTCTATTCGAGACAAGCTTCAAGCCTGGTGATGTTGTCAAGAGACTGGCAGAACGTAGCTATAACACTGGCCGTAGCATAACAACAGACAACTGGTTTACTGATCTTGAGCTGGTTTCATTTCTTCTACACAAAAGACTTTCTTACGTAGGTACTATGAAAAAAAATAAACGACAACTTCCGCTCGAGTTTGTTTCAACCAAAGGCCGACTTGAACAATCAAGTTTATTTGGCTTTCAGAAAGTTTCATATGTACCTAAAAAGGGTGAAACTGTAATTTTAGTATCAAGCATGCATTTTGATAACTCAATTGACAAAACAACAGGAGATAATCGTAAGCCGCAAATTATAATACAGTATAATCGGAATAAGGCGAGTATTGATTTGGTGTATCAAATTTGCACAACTTATAATGTCCAAACAAACACACGCTGTTGGCCTTTAGTAACATTTTTTACGATGCTAAATATCGCTGGAATAAATGTCCACGTTATATATAAAGGAAACGGAAATGAAATTCCAAAAAGAAGATGAACATGTGAGTCGACGACAAAAAAAAAAGGGGATTCCAACTCATCTTCAGCAAAAACTACAAAAGTAAGGAAGTGCTACCGCAAGACAAACAGCAAAAGCATCTGGGAAACTGGATCTTCGACAAACAAGAGGAAAAGGTATACACAAAATATTTTTGCAGATCATACAACAAATTTTTGTGCTTGGAACATGCAGGAATTGTTTGTAAAAGCTGTTGCGACTTACAGTTGGATGGAAATCAAGCCGATGTGAAAGATTCCAAATAGTTTATTTCATGTATTGTTCTCTCTTTGTTATATTTATTAATTTATCTTTTATATTAGTTCTTGAAGTACACATACATTAATTAAAAGGTATTATAGATTAATATTATAAATATCCACTGTTTCACATCTCTCCTGACTTCCAATAATCATATATAGATATGAATCTATTAGATGCATTGCGCCCCATCTCGTTATTTTACGATTGCGCCCGATAAAGGGTTAAATAAAATTTTCCAAACGAGTCTTAATTTTTGCATTGGTGCGCGTTGAGGGCAAGCTTCACTTGCCACCACCGAAAAACCCTTTACACAGTGCTAGAAGAAAGGCTACAGAAGGAAATAGAGGAAAAGAAACTGCTGCCACTGGATCGGATGGGTTCAGAAAGGGAAGAAGAGTGATAGATAACATTCACATACTGAAATACTTGACAAATAAAGAATTAGATAAGAAAAGTGGGAAAATGGTGGCGTTATTTGTGGACTTAAAAGCGGCGTCGATAGAGTAAGCATGGAAAAATCTATGGGAATACCTGAGGAAAAAAGATAAGTGAAACACTGATAGAAAGGATGAAGGAAATCTATGAGGAAACGATTAATAGGGTGAATGGTGAGATCAGCGAGGAGTTCGTAACAAGATAGGAATTGAGACAGCGATACCCATTGAGCCTAAGCCTGTTCTCGGTATGTACGGGGGATCTTAAAGAAACATTAAGAGGGCATCAGATAGGAGGGTTCGTGGTAGAGAAACTGATGGAGTGGTCGCTAGTATTCGCAGACGATATAGTGTTGGCGGCCAAGGTGGAAAAAGAAATGAAGGAGATGATGAAGACATTAGAAAGATATATGAAAAGAAAGGAACTGGAAGTAAACACAAGAACCAATTCCAGAAGGGAGAGGGAAAGGAAACATGGAAGAGTTGAAATGGAGGGAGGAGGAGGTACAGCAAGTAAAGTAATACACATACCTGGGATATACTATGAGATAGGTCAATAAGGATGGGGAATATACAAAGTAAATAGAGACTGCAAGAAATAAATTAATACAACAAGTATGGAGTGTGGGGGAAAGATTATTTGGAGTGGACTTAGGGAATAAAGAGCGTGGTGCTATGTGGGGCACAAGTGTGGGGGTGAAAGCAGCAAAAAGAAGTGGAAGGGCTTCTAGAAAAATATTGGAAATGGGTATTGGGTCTTGATAAGAAAACACCGAGGCATATTATTAGAGTGCAAGAAGAAAAAATAAGCAGGAAGAAGGGCAGTAAAGTATGAAGAAGACATGAGAGAAAGAACGGAATGTAAAATATTACAGGCATGCTGGAAAGATATAATGGAAGGGCGAGTGAAATGCGTACAAGATAATAGAGAATATTATAAATGTGTAATGAGGGTAGAAGTAGAAAGACTAAGGAAAGAGGGGGTGAGACTAAGAGAGGACATAATAAAAGGAGGCAGGGACTTACAAAAGCAAGAAAGATGGACAAAATATATGAATAAATTATAGTAAGATTAAAGGAGATGGGATACCAGGATATCTGAAAGGAGAAAGGAAAGAAAAGAATAATAGCCAGGTTCAGATGCGGAAATGAAGGGTTGGGAAACAAGTATTGGCGAAAAGAGGAATAAGGGAATTGTAAGTTATGCGGGGAAGAGATGATGGAGAACATGAGGCATATAATAAAAGAGTGTATGGAGGATGACAGGAGTGGATAGAGGAAACATGGAAAAGGAGAGAACAGATAATGAAAGAGGCGCCAAAAGGAAAGATGGTGTGTGAAGTAAATGCAAACAGTAGAATAGGTAGAAAGTGTGTAATTAGATTACTTTGCAAAATTGTAAATAAAGATTAGTATATTAAAGTATGTAGATAAAAAGGTCCTTAAAACACGTGCTATTTTTCGAGCACGATGGCGCAGCCGGAGTGCTCGAAATAGAGTAAGTGTTTTAAAGGTCAGTTATCCACGAATACTTTACACTATTTTTTTTATTGGTTCATCTTGAAATCATAAATACTAGTATTATTACTACAAAAAATAGAAATAAGAACTAATAATGTAAAATATATAAATAAAAATTATAGTTTCTATTTTCATTTATAAAATTAAAAGTGTTAAATAATTTATTGGTAATATTTTGTTTGACGTTACAATGTACTCCTGTCAGATCAATAATCAAAAAATTGTCATTTAGACCTCGTTTCTTGAGTTGTTGACGTTGCCATGGTAACTTAAAAAAAACGCGCGTTTTTGGAAGTTCGTTTAAAACACGCTAAGGCGTGCTTTAAATAGGTAAAACAGGGCACCAATAAAAAAAAAACTTATGTAAAGCGCAAAGTTATAAGGTAAGGTGGGGTAAGAGAACTCTAGATTTTTAAAGGTTTCACTTTAAATTATAATTTTGTTACTATTATAGGAAGCAGCGAAATGGTTTTTATTTAACGAATTATTGGTTTAAAAGACAACGTGTCAACACCACATTTTCTTTTTAAGTATCAAGTAATCCTTCGATTTTAAATTTTTTAGAAATATATGTTCATGGATCGCTCTTACCAAGACAATCGGGGCAAGTGCAGTTTCGCTATTAGTTTGCATATATAAATGTTATTTATCTGTTTGGAGCAAGAGAAACTTTTGAAAAATGTTCGCTAAATGCTTAGGTACTGACGGAAATAAATTGGAATATTTTTTTAAGAGATATGCAAGATTTTATTAACAAGAATAAATCAAAATCTTATTCTAGCTAACAGTATAAGGAACATAAAAAATTATTGATATTGTGCAAATATTTAGTAAGTACTTAACCTAAAAAATATTATATGTGTCCAAAGTTACTTCAAATTTCAGTATTCCTCTGCGTCCAATAACACTTGGTGGTGGTAAAATCAGTTCAATGTCATGTTTTGATACCAAACATTCATCTTCTTGCTCCGGCCATGCAAAACCATTCTTAGTGCCGTATACAGACGGTAGTCTTCTGAGAAACTTAACTGTCGCTTCATCATCTTGACATGAGGTCACCTTACCTATATAATATTTGTAAGTTTTTTTGGTAGAGAATTTAACTAATACCCAGTCATCAATGGCAGCATCAATCCCCTCTTTATTTACAAGTAGGTAAGATTGGAGACTTCTGGAACACACCACATTTCCAAGGCCCCACAATTCCAAGATTGCCGCAATACCAAGGTCAGCACTGTACTAAGGTCAAAAAAGCGCAATGTTTGACCTAATTACATGGCATTACCCACAAACCCAAGGTCACAAACCCCGTTTTCCTGTTCCACAATTACAAGGTCATCCGTGTGACCTACTTTAATATCGCGCGTTCATGTTCCACAATTGCAAGGTCATCCCATGTCACGAACCACGCTTTCCTGTTCCACAATTACAAGGCCATCCGTGTGACCTACGTTATCCTTAACCACCTGGTTGCTACTCTAGCCCAAGTCCACCTCACACTTTTTACCAAAATAAAAGAAAACGATATGTTAATATATTTAATTCATGTGGAAATAAAGACATGTACAAATTATATTTAATTCATAGAAATATGTACAAATGTATTACTCGGATATATGATTTTCTTTAGGAATAAAACATTTTGATCTAGTACAAGTGCAGAAGGTCCTCTCCACTTCCATTTCATTACATCTGCGTGGACGTGGTACGAGGAGCTGAGCATACGTGCAGTGTGGTGCCCATTGTAACGGATTGACATCTGGCTGCCTTCGGTTTATTCTCACCCCACACATGAAACATTCGACCGTGTCGTTTGCAGATGTGGAAATGAACCCTGCTGCAATAAGCGATGAAGGTGAATACACTCCAGACCATGTTCGATACGTTAGTAAGCGTTTATCAAAACAGTTGTAATACTGAGGATAATAAAAGTTTGGGTAACACATGTTAGCAGCGATGAACACACTATTAGACTGACAAGAAAGTAGGTAAGATTGGAGACTTCTGGAACACACCACATTTCCAAGGCCCCACAATTCCAAGGTTGCCACAAACCCAAGGTCACAAACCCCGCTTTCCTGTTCCACAATTACAAGGCCATCCGTGTGACCTATCGCGCGTTCATGTTCCACAATTTTTAAGGTTATCACATTACCAAGAATTACCAAGAAAAGGTCGAAAAGTTGCAGTGTGTGACCCATTTTCCCAAGCTGGATATTATGCCATAGTATATATACTAACAAACCGGTGGCGATATGCGGTGTGCGTTAGTTTGCAAAGAAAACAATTTTTTTCATTAAGCATAATTTCTTATGGTAATTTACAACATACAAATTTAGATAAATATAAATGTTCACGTAATGAATTTAAAAAAATAACCAAAAATATAATTTTTAAGCCCACAAATAATATTGTATTTTCATATATGGGATTAACAATTATACGCTTTTAAAGAAATTATTTAAGTATCTATGAAAATGTAAACTTTCACCATATTCACCGAAACATTTAAAATGTCAAAAAATTCTTGACCGTAAAACACCTAAATTTAAAGTGGGGGAACATGTACGCATTAGCAAACATAGAAGCATATTCTCTAAGGAGTACACACCTAATTGGAGTTACGAAGTCTTTCGAATATCAACAGTTAAACGTTCAAGCCCACTCACCTACACATTATGTGATAGTCGAGATGAAGAGATTCAAGGTCGGTTCTATGAGCCAGAACTACAAAGTGTTAAACATCCAGACATTCACCTAGTTGAACGTGTAATCCAACGTCAAGGGTATAAAGCTCTCGTTAAGTGGTTGGGTTTTGATACTTCTCGCAATTCCTGGATTTCTACCAAAGACATTGTGTAATACGCTATGTACGCTTAATTATATATTGTAATATTTATATATTATCCTATACATATATCACTACATACTACTAAAACGTCTGACAAACACACACTCACGATGTTGCTTTTCGAGGATTGGTGAAATTATATTTCCACAGTCGTCTATTCTTTTTTTTAAATCGTGCAGAATCTCTAGCTATTTGTTCCCATTCTCCTTTTCGCGCATGCCTGTGAGCCAACTCCCATACTACTATGTAGTGAACTACGCTTTTGGTCTCATTAATGCACACCTTCACTTGGTGAGTCGTTATCTGATGGCTCAAAATTCGGTAGATATCTTTCTATTTCGTGTACAAATTGTTCCAATGATATTTCTTTAAGGTCTTCTATTAACCGCTTTATACAACAAATATACTCTACACCATCTTCATGTTCTTGAAAATATTTTTCACAAAGGCGTATTCCTCCCCCATACTTATTAGCTAGATTATCTAAATAATCATCACTAAATCTACCCATTCCATACACTTTTTGATGATCAGCATCGAATTCTAATGATTGTAACTGGCATATTAGTCTTTGGACTGCACTAACACAATCTACAGCTTTAGGCCACGACTCCGCACTATAACACATCCACATATTGACTAACATCTAATACTATCCCTATTGACTACAAGCGCGTTATCCCCCCCTTTCAGTAATAGGTTTGGCAAGATCCATATCCATATATAGTTTCTCCTTGGTAAATTCTTCCATTTCCAGAAGACAGCCTATGTTGACCTCAAATACATCATGCAATGGAACTGTAACTTGGTGAATGTTACATTTAGGAATTGCCGCTGCCGACTTTATTAGGTTTTTATAAAACCCTGGAAAGTTCACAGCATCTGCCAACTCCAATCGGTAATTTATTATCTTCAAAAGCTTTTACAACTGTTCTATAGACTCCCATCCTAAATAGACATCAGCTTCTTCTCTATTACAGAGGCGTATAATTTTTTTCTTGTTAATATTTTCGTACGAGACAGTCTTCGATCCCAGTTTGGTAGGTAGCCATGTTCCTTCAGGACTGTAGAAATAATTAGTAATTACCCCTTGATTATCCATAAGTATACACCATTCCTGCTTATTAAATACCACTACAGTACTCTTCGATTCACCGAGTTTTACGACTGGCTCAAATCCAAATTTGGGTGATAGACACTAACAAACTTTGTTTTACTTTTATTTAAGAAATAATGCACATTATTAAGCAAAATATCGCAATATTTACTTGAACTTATAGCACCGATAATCTTCGCCTTTTCTATGGCTTGACGTAATATGTTATCCATTATATACGATACTGGCCTTACATACATTCCCTCTCTTTTATATATGACACTCCCCACTACGTGTCCTCCTCAAGGCTACTTACGTGACCTTCACGATTATACCACACATTGTTTCAGCAACCTTAGCAGTGCCACCTTTTCAAGGTTTTCTTTTCGTTCAAGGCTGTTATTAATTTTTTTTTTCCAACCTCGTATTCATCACTACTTCAAGGATCTCTAGACATGATTTGTTTCCAAAGTTGTGTCCCGTTCCACTTTGCTACAACAGGGTCACTACACAAGGTTACATACCCCCACTCAGTATTATTCGCATACTTAAAGGGAGGGGGTTTTACATATACCATAGTTACCGATCTTCACTATGTCAGTTACTCCAGTGCAGGGCGATTGGGAGACTCCTGAAATTTACCAACCACAAACCCTATTTCAAATTAGTGCACGACGGGCATGCCAATTAATTCCGAACTGGGTAAATTTTGAAAAGAAAGGAATACTACCGGCTTCCATAACCAAAGTGCTACGAAATAAACATGAAGATGTTCAGTGGAACTCAGTGTGGTTTGCCAAATTGAGCACCTTAATACCCGATTGAAACCATCTGATTACCGGGTAATTGACCATCATATGCACATGGAACGTTGGACTGCGCGATACCACCTATCACATGAATATTATTGGTGCTCCTCGTGTAGGACACCTCTCACACAACTTTATGATGTGTACAATGATGACTCATGTACACTGTGTGGCGAGTGTACTACGTAGATGAGTAACCTTTTTTTATGTATATATTGTAGATATTGTATATAGTGTATAAAATAAACTATTTCCACTCAGTCTAATAGTGTGTTCATCGCTGCTAACATGTGTGACCCAAACTTTTATTATCCTCAGTATTACAACTGTAGCCAGATGTCAATCCGTTACAGGAACATCTACAATGAGCACCACACTGCACGTATGCCCAGCTCCTCGTACCACGTCCACGCAGATGTAATGAAATGGAAGTGGAGAGGACCTTCTGCACTTGTACTAGATCAAAATATTTTATTCCTAAAGAAAATCATATATCTGAGTAATACATTTGTACATATTTCTATGAATTAAATATAATTTGTACATGTCTCTATTTCTACATGAATTAAATATAATTTGTACATGTCTATTTCTACATGAATTAAATATATTAACATATCGTTTTCTTTTATTTTGGTAAAAAGTGTGGGTGAGCAAAAAATATACAAGTGGGCAAAAACATACAAGTGAGTCTCCAATCTTACATACTTTTACAGTATTCATAAATTCTTCTAAATTTTTTTCTTCTTCAATATCGGCCATAAAATCATCGTCACTGTCTTGATAAATGATGTCTATATGTGTTGTCGGAATATTACGTGATGTGCTCGGTTGTGCTCAAATTGATTCCTCCTCATTATGTTTGATCATATCTTTTGAACAGGTGGTATTTGAGCGTCCATCTGTTGAGTTCGTGAGACGTTCTGAAGGTTGGGTTACTGCCAATAGTTCTGCTCCTTTTGACACATGCTTCTTCATGGTTTGAACAACAGGACTATGTTGCTATACTGTTTCTAATAAAATATTTTCAAAGCTAACCGTAGTTGCTGTAGCTGAATCTTCGTTAGTTGAGTTTGGCTGATTTTGACTTAAAAATCTTCTATAGGCTGCCGGGTCATAAACATCTTCTTTAATCACTTCTGGATTATAGGGCACTGTCCTTCTCTAAATCCGTTTGTGATTATTTCAGACTTGAAATCTAGCCAGGTTTGACCAAACATAGTGCTGAACTGTTTTTCAGGTAATTTTTGACCAGTACGTTTTCTTTGCGACTTGACAAGCATTTCGTCCCACGAACTCTTCAAAGACTTAAACACTTTAGATCAAAGGGTTGTAAGACATGGCTAAAGCGGGGCGGCAATTTTAAAATTATTATGTTTTCCTTAACCGCAGCTTTAATAAGCCTCTCGTCTATATGAGAGCTATGCCCATAAAAAATTGAAAGCACAGATCTCTCTGGACCAATATTTGGTATAAACGTTGTTGTGAAATAATTTAAGAAGACATCTGCTTCCATCCAACCACTTGATGTTGCTCCGTATACTATATTCGCAAAACCTGTACCCTCAAGTGCCATCCACTCGTTCCACAAATTCTTGTCCTTGAACACAATGAGTGGTGGCAGTTTATCTCCTGTGGCGTTGGTTGCTAGGAGTACAGAAATGTTTTCCCGGTCCTTGAGGATGCTACTCCTTTGAGGCCAACAACTTTTCTTTTTGAAGGGTTTAAACAAAAACTAGACTCATCGAAATTAAATATTCTGTTCGGGTGTTCGTGTAAATTTTGTTGATCAAGCACTTTTTTGAGCATTTTAAAATAATTATTCATGCATTTTTTACGAGCATACTCCACACTTTGAGATTTTTTCATAGAGAGATGGTGTCGTTTTATAAATGCTAAGAACCAGTCCTCTACAGGACTATTATCCTTAAACGGCACCTTCATATTCTTCTGTGTCACAAAACTGGCTGTGATTTGTAACAGCTCTTTCCTACTAAGCCCCTATCCCCATTTCTCCATTACCTTCAAGCAGTCGGCAAATTCTTTTTCTTTATCCAGGGGAATCACAGTAGGTCTTCCCATTGTCTGGCTTTTTATTCCTCTTCTACCACTTACTCTAGCCTTTAAGGTGCTTAGTGGAATGTTGTACGTTTCACTAGCCACCTATGTGGCTACTATAATCCATCTTATATCAGATAATGCTCTTTCTAGCTCATCTTTTGTGTATTTTGTAGCACGATCGGATTTCCTAATGTAATTCCGTACTATTTTCAATCTGAAATAAAACAGGGGCAAGTGAGCACATTGGTGGGGTAAGAGCGACATAATAGGTTACACTTTTCCAGGAGTGTGTTTTACAAGGGGCAAGTGTAACCTATGGCCAAATTTAACAATATAATTATGATTATTCAAAAAATATCAAGCTAAACTATTTGTTAAGAGCATATACTTATTGCCAAAGTACTTAAAATACACGCACCTTCATATATGGCTTTGATTTTTGTAGATAAAGGAAGTTAACACAAATTTGCAAATGTATCACAATGTGCACATCTCCATTCAGAAGTAAATACCGGAGAACTGCTTGAAAGTTAGTAACTGCAATACCTACCAGGGTTTGCCTAAGAAGGTTTCCGAAGCATACCACTAGATGGCGCTGTCATATAACATACAATCTTGTAACATTAAAACAAGTATATAATATTAAAACATATGCGATGATGTAATAAATTGATTGTAATTGATCGAATAATTTTAATTAATAAAAAAATTACTAAATATCAATCGCTACTGCCATCGGCTCATCGGTAAATTAAGGTAGGATGGGTTCTAATTTAGAGTTTAATTAACATACCTGAAATACTGCCTGCTTCTCATAAACTTAATTATTTTCAGTTATACTAAATTCATAAAAAAATGTTATCTAAAAATTATGAAAAAATGATAAAATCTCGAGCGCCATGTTGTCTTTATATATATATATATATATATATATATATATATATAGGAACAACAAAACCTAGCTAAGGAATAACAATAAACAATTTATCAAAATGAAAATAAAATAACATGAAATACTTAAGTTTATTTAATATCTGATTGAAAAGGTTAAAAATCAGAAGTCTTATACTATTCTAAAATTATATAAAAACATTACCTTTGAACGTTCGGTACATAAACTGTAACTGGTAACTATGAAGCAGAATGGTGAACTTGGTTTGGTCAATGTCTTGCTTATTTCCCTTTATATATTGTGTCCATAACTTTATTGAATTTCTTTGAAGTTTAATTCGCCAAATTTATTTATAAAAGTATGTATAACTTGCGTTGTAAAATGTAATTCAAGTAAAAATTGCCATTTAAATTAGAAAATAGAATAGTAAATTACTGACTTATACGTGCCATTAAAAATAATTATAAAAATGCCATATAAAAGTATGCATTAAAAAATATGAGTAAAATAATTGCAAACTAAGTGCAAAGTAAGTAATAAAAAGTAAAAAAATAAAAGTGAAAAAATAAAAGTGCCTAAAAAAACAAATAAATGCTTTAGTTTTAAATATAATGAATTAGAAAATAACTTACCACCAAAATCTGATGGCACCAAATATAAAAAATTAGGTAAAAATCATGCTTACTGCTGTAACATTCAGCATTAAGTGAATTAAAAAAAAACTTTCAGCATAACTCAAGTGTATTCCCTCTAAAAGTCTTTACGCGTTGCGCGGATACCATAATATAAATCCAATTTTTTAAGAAAGGGAACTATAACTATTTATGTAATATTACACCCAAAAGATATGTTCTAGGAAATGCCAATTAAATTGCCATTCTCAATTCTACATATTAATAATTAAAAAATTTTCTAATATTACCCCAAATAAATGAACGATTCTTAAATTAATGTACTTTTTAATACAACCACAAAAAAAGGTTGTTACAATCTGGCAATATTTACTTGGAGTTGCACTTACCCCGAAGCTACTCTTGCCCCACCTTACCTTACTTAAAAAAAATGACGCACCGCACAAAGTAAAGTGCGGTTTTTCGCGAGCAACAAAAACACTATACTCTCGGAACGTATAATATTTTTCAAAAAAATAGTTCAAGAGGTCAACGTTAAAATTTTTTTGACAGATCTTCGAATACGCCAATTTTCATTTGTCAAAAGTTTGTGCATAAATTTACCTTTTAAAACGATATTCTAGAACGAGGGCGGTAGTTAACTTTAATCATTTTATTTGATTTGTAAATTGCATTGTCATGTATAAGACCAACCAATAACGAAAATAGGTCATTTAATACTTAAAATTGATATTTCTTTTCCGAGCACGAAAATTAATTCGTATTCAAATAATACAAAACCCAATTTATTATTTAACAATAACATATTGCATTATTACTAAAATCGAAGACTAATAACTTTGTTTGTGTATGACAATATTTGCTTAAATTATTTATAGAACATGCACAAATATGTATAAAAATCAATTTTGAATATACTTACTCGCTTCCTCTAGAAGACAAATACACAACACCATTTTCTGAACTTCCAGGACTGTTGCCTCTGGAACGAATTATAAGTTTACCAGATCCATTACTTTGTTGTAAATTACGGTTTGGACTAGGAAATGATCGCGATTTCTCTGATTTCGATCGTGAATTTTTACGAAATGTTTCACGTAGAGGACTGTTGCCTCGTGAATTTGGTGGTGTACCTTTTCCACCTCTGATTACCATCATTATTTATTTTTGATACATTCTGATGTTTCCTGAAACAAAAATTAATTAGATTCAACAATTACTTATTAATAATAAGTTAATATACAGGGAGTGACGCGAAGAGCTTTGATTAAAAGTAATGGCGGATACAGTTATGTTAAAATCTGAAATTACGAAGCTGTGGGTTTTGGATGATGCTGAGTTCAAATATAATACTGTCCTGAATGTGGCACTTCCGGTTATACCGCAAGTAGACGTCAACTTTCTTATTTTCAATGGAACCTAATATTTTTTATTTTATTTTCGAATTCTTAATGAAATTCTAGATAAAATTTGTGCACAATGTCCTATACCAAAAATGAAGTATTTTCGAGATATTTCGATTTTTTTTTAATTTTGAAAAAATCCTTGTCCACATTCAATAACGATATCTCCATTAATAACGAAGCTAGTGACGTGAAATTGTAACCAATAAACAACAAGCGCTTGCCCGTTAATTCAATATATCCATCTCATTGATATTTCATACAGGGTGTTTTAAATTATTTATAAGTTGCTTAGTTTAAATAGAGCACCCTGTATTTTATTACATTTTCCGCTGTATTTTTTAAGCCAATTCGTTTGGTATCAGTATTGCCTATACCTAAATCCAACCACTTTTGAGTATTTCATTATCTTAGTCAAAACATAACAACACTTAATTATTTCAACATTAGTAAATGGTAGGCCATGATTTCCATTATTTAAGGTGATATTTTGTTATTTTTTCATAAATTATTAATTCTGAAAAGTAACCAAGGAGGAGCCAAATCAGGAAAGCGAGCTGGCCAACGAAACGGACCCTGATTGGCAATCCATCTATCATCAAACATGCCGTAAAGATGCTAAGCAACAGGCTCAAAGTTATGAGGAGGTGCTCCATCTTGCTGATACCAAGCTGAAGCCGCCTCTCCATCTCTTAAAGTATGTAACGCTGGTCGTATGGCGTCTTCTAAAATGTAGCAATATCTTGTACTATCTAAATTTTCATCATAAAATGTTAATGCTAAAATTTTATCGTCTTTTATTGCACAAAAAACATTAAAACTCCAACTATCTTGGAAATAACGTTCTCTACTAACATGTGAAATTTCATTAGACCAAAAATGGGAATTATGTCGATTCAATAATCCATTTTTGCTAAAGTTTGTTTCATCACACCATATTACTGTTTTATGAAGTTTTCATCCTCTTGGGTCTTCGTTAAAAACCATTCACAGAATTCTATCCTTCGAGGAAGATCACCTAATTGTAAGTGTTGCACCAAATGATATGAAAATGGTTTCCATTTGTCTTTTTTTTTAATGCGATGAATTGTTCTCGGCGACACAATAATAAGATCTCTCTCACAATCTCTAATGGAGGCATTTGGAGAGGCCGTAAAATAACCCAAAACATTAATTTCGTTTATGTCACTGTCCGCTAGTGTTTTATTTTTATTAATTTTTGTCTTAAATTGACCAAACTGACGGCAGTTTTTAAGTAATCTTCTTACAGTATTACCAGTTGCATTTGGTCGATTTGGATATCTTTCTGCAAAAACACGGCAAGTCCGTTCAACAATTCTATTATATTCGCCGTAAATAATAATAATAAGATTTAAAAAATCATCATTAGTAAATCCTAGATTTGCCATTATTTACTATGAAATACAAACTGTCAAAACAACATAAACAATTAACGTTCTAACTATCAAATCTTTGACAGCCATGGCCTACCCTTTACTAATGTTGAAATAATTAAGTGTTATGTTTTAACCAAGATAATGAAATATCTCAAAAGTGGTTGGATTTAGGTTTAGGGGATACTGATACCAAATGAATTGGCTTAAAAAATACAGCGGAAAATGTAATAAAATACAGGGTGTTCTATTTAAAGTAAGCAACTTATAAATGATTTAAATTGTGCAAGTTGGCGGCTAAGTTTAAAACACCCTGTATGAAATATCAATGAGATAGATATATGGAGTTAACGGGCAAGCGCTTGTTGTTTATTGGTTACAATTTTACGTCACTAGCTTCGTTATTAATGGAGATATCGTCGTTCAATGTGGACTAGAATTTTTTCAAAATTTAAAAAAAAATCGAAATATCTCGAAAATACTTCATTTTTGGTATAGGACATTGTGCACAAATTTTATCTAGAATTTCATGTAGAAGTCGAAAATAAAATAAAAAATATTAGGTTCCATTCAAAATAACAAAGTTGACGTCTACTTCCGGTATAACCGGAAGTGCCACATTCAGGACAATATTATATTTGAACTCAGCGTCTTCCAAACCTACAGCTTCGTAATTTCAGATTTTTAACATAACTGTATCCACCGTTACTTATAATCAAAGCTCTTCGCGCCACACCGTGTATATTTTTGCACCAAATAGAGTAAATTTTGGAAAGAAACACTAAAAAATAGTGGTATCATTTTTGGATTGTAAAAAGGGAAAAATTTATATTGTGTCGGTCTCGGATCTGAACTATACTACTACGGGATTCGGTATTGTTGAACGCAAAAAGTGGCGTTTAGAAATAAATACAAGGTATGAATGTGCATGAGTTTACTGTCTGTCAGGTAAAGGACCTCGCACCCAAGTAATGGAAAAATGGCGATCGGTTAAATTTTTTGAAACTTTGGTATGTTGTACTCGATTTAGTAACCAAAAGTGTCAATGGGCCCAATTCAATCCTATGACCAATTTTCGAGATACAGGGTGTTAAGGTTGAAAAATGCCCAGTTTTTCGGAATTTATATTTTCAAACTTAAGAGCTAGATTACATTTCTAGTTTACTGCATATTTAAGTAATACATTAGTAAATACATACAATAAATATTTCTAACTATAGGGTGATTCACAAATATATGAAGATAGTTTTTTGCAGAAACTCACTGTATAACTTCAGGAAACCATTTTTTTCAAAAGGTATTATCCTATATGGTATTTTGACGATAAAATGTTGCACAATAAATATTTATTATACATGGTATTTTACAGAATGAGCCACAACATACAATTATTTTTTTATGACTTAATTCAAAACGCTGTACTTCCGAATTGATTTTTGAGAAAGTTAATACTATTAATACATTTGTATATATAAGCTTCAATATATACAGGGTGATTTATTTGTTAAAAGTTATTGTATTCTAAGAAAAGTACAAAAATTATGAATACTCTGTATTTAAAAATTTCCTCGGTTAAATGTAACCATTTTTAAGTACATATTATTTGTAGTAGTCTCTTAAGAGTTATGAATTTTAAATCCGATGCTATGACCAGTTTTCAAGGTACAAGGCGTAAAAGTTGAGAAATGCTGAATTTATCAGTTTTTCTTATTTAAACTGAAAAGCTAAATTGATTTTATGTTACCTATATAAGTGTAATGTATGCTTAGTTCGATGTATATTAAAAGTTCCACAAAAAAATTTTACTGTTACAGGGTGATTCACGAATTATTGGCAATAGATGTTTGCAAACACTTAATATCTCTACAATTTTGCCATAAATATTTCATTTCTTAAAGTTTATATCTACCCAATCACCATTTCACAATCTATACTGTTCATGCAGGGTGAATCATAAAGGCATGCTGTCAGCTACTAAAATTAAATAGGCTTTGAAATTATTACAACGTATTTGTATTTCGTGAGTGACTTTTATGTTAATTTCATAGTATTACATTAAGTACGCATGAACATAATATATACAGGGTGTTCTACAATTACCAACAAAATATAACACACCTTTAAAAATTACTATTAATTTCATTAAATACATAAATAAAAAGTTTACCTGGAGTAGAATTTGAACCTACGACCTGTACTTTGTTAGAGTACCGCGCTAACCAACTTCGCCATCGAGATGTAACTTTTGTCTTTATGTATGTATATTATAAGTATATTACATCGATTGGGGCTTGAATCTCAATGGTGCAGTTGGTTAGCGCGGTACTCTAGCAAAGTAGAGGTCGTAGGTTCAAATCCTGCTCGAGGTAAACTTTTTATATATGTATTTAATAAAATTAATGATAATTTTTAATTACATATTCACCTTTGAACTTATTGGTTCATAACAAAAACTTATAATAATTTAATATTAGTCAAGTTACTTTGGTATATATGAATCCTTGCGATATTGCAGGCTCCCATTCCATTAATATAAGTAATTTGATTGTAATCTCATTATATTTAGAATTTACATCAGTTCTACATACATAAAGACAAAATTTACATCGATTGGGGCTTGACTCTCGATGGATGGGGTAGTTGGTTAGCACGGTAATCTTGCAAAGTACAGGTCGTAGGTTCAAATCCTACTCGAGGTAAACTTTTTATTTACGTATTTAATAAAATTAATAATAATTCTTAATTACATATTTACCTTTGAACTTATTCGTTCATAACAAAAACTTATAATAATTTAATATTAGTCAAGTTGCTTTGGTATGTACGAATCCTTGCGATATTGCAGGCTCCCATTCCATTAATATAAGTAATTTGATTGTAATCTCATTATATTTAGAATTTACATCAGTTCTACATACATAAAGACAAAATTTACATCGATTGGGGCCTGAATCTTGATGGCGCAGTAAGTTAGCTCGGTACTCTAGCAAAGTACAGGTCGTAGGTTCAAATCCTACTCGAGGTAAACTTTTTATTTACGTATTTAATAAAATTAATAATAATTTTTAATTACATATTTACCTTTGAACTTATTCGTTCATAACAAAAACTTATAATAATTTAATATTAGTCAAGTTGCTTTGGTATGTATGAATCCTTGCGATATTGCAGGCTCCCATTCGATTAATATAAGTAATTTGATTTTAATCTCCTTATATTTAGAATTTACATCAGTTCTACATACATCAAGACAAAATTTACATCGATTGGGGCTTGACTCTCGATGGATGGGGCAGTTGGTTAGCACGGTAATCTAGCAAAGTACAGGTCGTAGGTTCAAATCCTACTTGAGGTAAACTTTTTATTTACGTATTTAATAAAGTTAATAATAATTTTTAATTACATATTTACCTTTGAACTTATTCGTTCATAACAAAAACTTATAATAATTTAATATTAGTCAAGTTGCTTTGGTATGTACGAATCCTTGCGATATTGCAGGCTCCCATTCCATTAATATAAGTAATTTGATTGTAATCTCATTATATTTAGAATTTACATCAGTTCTACATACATAAAGACAAAATTTACATCGATTGGGGCCTTAATCTTGATGGCGCAGTTAGTTAGCTCGGTACTCTAGCAAAGTACAGCTCGTAGGTTCAAATCCTACTAGAGGTAAACTTTTTATTTATGTATTTAATAAAATTAATAATAATTTTTAATTACATATTTACCTTTGAACTTATTTGTTCATAACAAAAACTTATAATAATAACACACCTTGTTCCGATATACGTGACAAGTTTTTATACACTAGGCAATATAGATAATACTTAATAAAAGACTTATTTTTCTTTGGTTTTTTTATTGGAGTATTTTAAATTATACAATCTAAACGTTTCGATAACACTTACAGTTAGCTTCATCAGTAGTAATATCTATTAGAATTGTTAAAGATGTTGAAAACAATTTTGACAAAGTTGAAAAATTGTGTAATTTAAAATACACCATTAAAAAACCCAAAAAAGATAAGTATTTTGTTATGACTGATAATGGTGAAAGTTTACATTTTCATATTATAGATAATACTTATTTATTTTTTTATGTAGGTATAATCTAAATACTAAGTGTCTGTTTTGTAAAGGCAAGTATTTCATAGTTGTAGTTCCAGCACCAGATATGCAAACGCAATAGTTTAAATTGGATTTTTTTTATTATTACATTATCAAACACTATCCACATCGTATATTTTAAGGGGTTTCGAAATCTCGAATAAATTCTTAACTATCGACAGAGAGGTTCATGAATAAGTTAGACGATTTCTATTGAGTTACTTTCTTCCCTTTGGAATGTGACATGGATATATTAGGCGGCTAAATATTGATGATGGTATAGACCTGTTACGTTTTCTAAATATTCTACGGTTTTATCTATTCCATTTCCTACGTCGACGCACTAGCGGTTTCCACGCGCAATTGAACAAAATTATTTTCAACTAATTACCTTCCAACCTACACACATATGTAGGTATAGAAGGTTATGCAATCGACTTTTGTTTCACTGTCGCTAAATCGACTTATTAGCTCATTTTACAACTTTTGGCCAAGCTTCGCCAAGATCGGCCATTATGTCAGGATGCTTGTGTATGTCTGTGTATGTGGATGTGTGTTAGTATCCACGATAACTCCAGAACTAAAATATCTACGGACTTAAAATTTTGTATTTAAGCTTGTTTTCACTGGACTTATTTGGGAGAAATCCAGCGGCAGAGAAGGGGTTGGTTAGTGTGAGTTTTTGTTTTTTATCAAATATTATTAAAACGGATGCATATTTCAAAGAAATAAAAATGCCCAAACATAGACCTTAAACATCTATTAATTATTCTCTATGCAATTCTTTGATACGACGCGTAATTTAGCGGCAAAAAAGTTCCTAAGGTAGAATTTAAGTATTAGTTCAATATTTTTCGATACCTGAATAACGATTAATTTTACAAGAAAAAGTGTAGACATATTTTTTAAAGAAAATTTAGTTTTACATAACTTTTCTTTATCAAGTTCGTGAATATAAGGCAAGGTAAGTCTAAAGAATAATAATTATATATGAATGAAAATGTTTAAGCTGTACTATTGATACCTTATAGAAACGGGCGGCTTTAGAATTTTTTTTTTAAGTTGACATATTTTTATGGGTGTAGGACAACTCGCCGTCGCCGATTGGCCTTCGTAGATTGGCAGGCGGCGATTCGCCGGCGGCCGATTCGCCGGCGAGACGATTCACCGGCGGCCAATTCCCCGGCGTCCGATTCGCCGGTGTCCGATTCGCCGTCGAGAAATTAACTTCGAAGTAAATACAACATTAATTTTATTCAATAACATAAAAACATAAATTGTGTTAGTAGAAGTACATACTAAATTTTAAAATTCTAACTTTATAAGTATCATCTGAGGACAAATGGAATTTTAATCACATCACATAACTAAGATAAGTAAGTTGGTATGTTTTGCTAATTTCTGTAACTTGGACGTATAGAAATCGTTGAATCTAATTACCTATAACGATAATTATGGGATCAACTCCACCCCCTTTGTGGAATATAAATACAATAATTTTTGCGTAAAGTATCAGTATTTGCTGACTTTGTGGTAACAAATATTTGATAATGGCCGAAACTATTATGTCTGAAAGAGGAAAAGAAAAATTCACTATGAATGGCTTTATTTATGTATTCGATTCGTGTAGTAAAAGTGATGATAATGTTAAGTTTTGGAGATGCGAGAGAAGAAAATTATGCAAAGCTAGGGTCCACACTAGAAACGGTGAAATTATTAAAGAAATCAACAGGCACTGTCATGACTCCTCAGCGGTTGATGTGGAAGTTGCAAGGGTAGTGACGAATGTGAAGAAACGTGCTGAGGAAGCAATGGAAGGCACGGCGCAGGTAATTATTAATTAATTTATTATTGTTATCTCAATATATTTACATTCTCTGTTATAGGTGATAAACGAATGTGTTACAAATGTATCACAAGCAGCACAAGTTAGGCTTCCAAATAATTACGCCTTAAAAAAAGTAGTTAGGCGTAAACGCAATGTCATTGCCGCTGCACCCCCAAATCCTATAGATCTTGATCACTTGAAATTACCAGAGTGTTATATATAATTTACGAGGTGCAACCCGGCCATCAAGAAAATTTTCTACTGGCAGATAGCGAAGGCCCCCATAGAATCATGATTTTTGGAAGACGTTTGGACACCTCAAGTGTATGGTCCGCTGATGGAACATTTTCTATAGCACCTCTATTGTTTACGCAAGTTTACACTTTAATGGTTGCTAAAAATAATGGCGTACACCCAGTATTGTATGCGCTTTTACCAAATAAACAACATGCTACGTACAACGAAATGTTCCAATTATTAAAAGGGTTGGTTCCAAATTTACAGCCCGAAGCAATTCACTGTGACTTTGAACAGGCAGCCTTTAACGCTATGAAAAACTGCTTCCAGGGCGTAAACATGTACGGGTGTTTTTTCCATTTAACACAAAATATGAGAAAGCATTTGGGTGAAATGGGCCTTCTCCGAAGTTACAACAACGATCCGCATTTTGCTTTAAGCGCTAGAATGGTTACTTCCTTGGCGTTTGTACCCATTCCAAATTTGGACGATGCTGTTGATTTATTATCGGACGACTTGCCAGAAGAGCTGCAACCGCTTTTGGATTGGTTTGAAGATAATTATGTAGGTCGCAGAAATAGGTATGTATAATAATTCGTAATTTTTGATACTGGGTAATATAATGATCTATTATTATAGACGAGGAAATGGTAGACGTCCACCCCTTTTCCCCAATGAGATGTGGAATCTTTACGATAGGATTTTGAATGGAGACGATCGGACGAATAATCATGCGGAGGCAGCACACAAAAGACTCCAGTTTGAACTGGGTATGCAGCATCCAACAATTTGGAAATTTATAAATGGGATACGCAAAGTGCAAAAGGGGAGAGATACATACTACGAGCAACTTGTGGCTGGTAATCCCCCGCCTGTAAAGTTAAGAAAATATAGGGACGCCGACGAGCGCATATTGTCGTTAGTTAGGCGATTTAACGACATTGAAATGTTAGAATATATTAGAGGTTTAGCTCATAATTATATGATGTAAACATAAATATTAATTTAACTCTTTCATGTATAATAAATTATTATCGTTATATTTTACCTAATTAGCCTCAACGATTTCTTTATTTTTAAGTTACAGAAATTAGAAAACATATCAACTTACTTATCTTAGTTAATGTGATGTCATTAACATTCCATTTGTCCTCAGATGATAATTATTATAGAGAATTTTAAAACTTAATACTTCTACCAAAGACCAATTAATAATCTACTCAAGCAATATATGGTTTTGAGTAAAAACATAAATTGATTTTAATATTTTATTCACTTCGAAGCTTATTTCCCGACGGCGAATCGGCTGCCTGCGAATCGTCTCACCGGCAAATCGTCTCGCCGGCGAGTCGGCCGCCGGCGAATCGGCGACGGCCAATCGGCGAAGGCCAATCGGCGACGGCGAGTTGTCCCATTCCGTATTTTTATGGCTATTAATCTCTTTCTGAAATGATCTTTTGTTTTTACAATGTTGCCTGTTTTCGTTGTAAAGGTATGAAAGAGGTTGCATAGTTACACTAAAAAAAAAAAAAATTAAAATTATTTCATTTGAACAGTTTTAAACGTCTGTTTGACATAGCTCAATGTTTTTGTTTTTACACTGTTGCTTATGTTCGTATTGAACTTATTATAAAAGAGGTTGCATAATTATCTTAAAACAATGTTATTAAATTTGTTACATTTCTTTTAATTTCCATTTTGTAGGTTGGAAGGTCGTGCGGGGTTCCACACCAGATATTTTTTTCAGCATTTGATTAACAAATTGCAGGGTTTCTCTTACTCTGCCGACGTATTTTTTAACGAAAACAGTCACATTAAAGGTTTATCTATCAATAAACAAATCAAAAGACATCTTAAAAAAATTGATTTAAGATGCTACTACTTTTTGCAACACCTTGTATTTGACCATAAAATATTTTATACAAATTGCTTCTGTTTTAACAATAAAATAGATGCATTCCAATAATTATATCACTGTTGCAATACCTAAATGTTAATACTAAAATAAAATTAATCATAGTTGGCTGTACTCAACTAGTCACCTCAGTAAAAATAAATGACATTACTGTCAAATTCTTACCAAGTTTTCATTATTTTATGCTGTTTAACTTTGTATGGAGTTGTGTTGTGTTTTTAAGTTTTTAGTTGTGTTATTAATTGTCATTTTCAACTTTGAGTGTGTTTACTTTCATTGGAAATGGCTTTCGCAGACCGGTTGACCTGTTATGCGTGTGATAGACATTTTAACGGCCGACAGTTAATTTACTAAAATAGGGAACAAAATATTGATTTTCTACAAGTTGCATCTCTTAAAAGACACATTGCAGGGCATCCTCCAGTTGACAGACGATTGATCGTAATCCAAATAGTTTGATTCTAAATGTGGTCTTCCCTGCACGTAGGCATTCGTGCATAATATGTAATGCTCATCAGAATTTTTTGCCGCTAAATTACGCGTCGTATCAAAATATTGAATAGAACATAATTAATCGATATGCTTAAGGTCTATGTTTGGGGATTTTTATATGTTTGAAATATGCATCTGTTTTAATATTTGATAAACACCAAAAACTCACACTAATAAAGCCCCCTCTCCGCCGCTGGATTTTTCCCAAAATCTAATCAGATCAAACTCCAGTGAAAACAAGGTTAACTACAAAAATTTAAGTCCGTAGGTGTTTTCGTTCTGGAGTTATCGTGGATACTAACATACATCCACACACACAAACACACACACATACGCGCGCGCACGCACGCACACACACATAGCCTGTGTGCTTCCGTACTGTCACCAATTGCTTATTTTTTGAGGGCCACACTCTCCTAATGCTAAATGTTAGGATAAAACATTAGGATAAAAATAAAAAGTACGCCTACTTTGGGAAAACAGTATACCGTGTCTACATTTTAGAAATTAAACCGAATTCATGAGGATGATAGAATTATGGTACATTAAACAATATTTTGAAAGTTAAAATTAAATTGGCAGTTTAAAATTATGAAAATACTACAGAAAAATAATTTATTTGGAAGTGATACTAAATTACTACATTTGGGAGGATAGAAACGCGGAAAGACAATAAAAAAAATCATATAGAGACAACGGAAAGAGGGAATGAATAAAAGGGAGAGGGAAGAAGAAGAAGCGGAAAGGCAAAGAGTATTTGGAAAATGGAAGAAGATCATAAGATCGATCTCCAGAGATAAAAAAGGCAGGGGAGGAACGTGAAAAGGGGAAGGAGCAGAAAGAAATGGACGAAGTACAGGAATTAATTCGTAAGATGAGGAAGCTGATAGAAGAGAATATGAAGGGAATAAGGAACGACATCAAAGAAATGAAAGAACAAATGGAAGAAAGGACAAAGGAATGGAAGGTAGAAAAACAAGAATTAATAGAGAGAATAGAAAAATTAGAAAAAAACAGTAGGCGATTAAGAGAGAAGGAAAAGGAAGAATAGCATCGTAATAAAAGGGTGGAGAACCAAGGAACCACATAAAGGATTACAAGCGATAGAAGAGAAACTAAATGTAAGAGTAGAAGTTAGAAAAGTGGTGATGATAAACAGGGTGAGGGAAAATGAGATGGTGGTGGCGGAAATGGAGAGCTGGGAGGAGAAGCAGATTATTGCAAAGAAGAGGAAACTGAGGGCTACAGGAATTTACATAAACCACAACCAAACTAGGGAAGAAAGAAGTGTACAAAAAGAAATAAAGAACAAAGCGGCAGAAAGAAGAGCGGAGGGAAAAAAAGTATGAGTGTGACATAGAAAAATGAAGATCGATGGAGGAAGATACGTATGGAATGAGAAGACGAAGGAGTTAAGCAGAAAAGGTGAGAGAGAAGGAACAAACAAAGGTCAAGAAACTAAAAGAAAGGGGGGAAGGGGTAAAGGAGGATGACAAATCGGCAGAGTAACGGGAAAACGAGTAATGAAAATGGAAAGGAACAAGAAAGGGAACAAAAGGAAACTAGGGGAATAATACAAGAAGCGGTAAACGAGCTAAAGGTACTGTTCTGGAATGTGGCGGGATTAAAGAATAAAGATCAAGATTTGTGGGAGTTTGTTAGTGAGCAGGACGTGGTGGTATTACAAGAGGCATGGCTAGAAGAAAAAACGGGGAGTGGTGGAAAGGGAAACGCCAAGTGAGTTCATGGGTGCTGTAGTACGCGAAAAGGAATAACACAAAAGGAAGGGAATAATGGGAACAAAAAGGAAATGGTTGGAAAAAAAAGAGGTATTATAGAAAGAAATATGCAGTGGGGAAAAGGAAAAATAAAGATAGTGACGGTATACAGTAAAAAGATGAAAAAGACAAGGAAAAACTTAGAGGAGTTGATAGAGGAGAGGGGGGAAGGTACGATAATACTGGGGAGGATTTTAACGTGAGAATAGATAGGGACGGGAAAAAGACAGAAAACGAATAAAGTGTTAAATAGGGAAGGAAAATAACTGTTAGAAGTTTGCAACGAAAGAGAGGAGAAATAATGAATGAGAATAGAGAAGAAAGAGATAGAGGGGAGTATACGTACATAGGATCAAGGGGAGAATCAGTAATAGACTATGTAATAACGAATGCAGAGGCAGAGGAAAAGGTGAAGACATTTAGGGTAAAGGAGAGGGTCGAATCGGACCATCAGCCCTTGGAACTGATAATGGAGGGGATAGAAAAAACGGAAATGAGACAAGAAGTGGAATTCATAACCAAGAAAGTAATATGGGAAGGTAAAAAAGTACAAGAAAGTATGGAAGAAATGAGAGTCAGACTAGAGGAAGCTACGGAGAATGTATGCTTTAAAAGATGGAAGGGGGAGAAAACGGGCTGGAAGAGATGGTGGGATCGAGAATGCAAGGAGGCCAAGAAACAGGCAATAAGAACATTAAGACAGTGGAAGAAAGAAAAAGTAGGAAAAGGCGAGTATAAAGAAGCAGTAAGGATATATAAGAAAACATGCGAGAGGAAAAGGAAGAAAACAAAAAGAAACATGAAAAGCAGATTAAGGATGAAAGAAAGAAAAGAGGAAAAGACGGACACAAACGGGAATACAATAAACGAATGGACGAGATACTTCAGGGACGTACTGGAGGGGGAGCAAATATAGGAAAAAAGGGAAAACTGCAGAAGATGATAGAATACAAGGTGAGGAGTGGATATATGCAGGAGAAAAGGTAGCAAAAAGGATGATGGAAATAATAAACAAATTTGTTTCAAATAATCCCAATAAATAGGGCATTTTTGAACTGAGGAGAAAGAGTTGCATCGATTTCCACGAAGAACATGCAGGTTTGCCATTTAAAAATATGAACTTTAACGTCATATCCGGAAAGTGCGCAGCGCCATCCACATGTGCGACACAGCATACAGTGCGAAATGAAAATAAAAAATCGATGTGTCGCAGGATTTTGACCACAAATTAACGATTTCGAAAATAATGAATTTATGCGTTACTTTCTGAGCGCACTATATAAGACAGTAGTAAAGTAAAAATGAATTTTAATAAAATAAGCGGAATTATAAATGTTAAGATCTTTCGAGTAAAAATTCTCACAGTGTTAAATAATCGTCGTTTCAGTATGGATTCAACGCAAATGCGTAGGTTGGATTTGGTTGCATTTTTTACCTACTCGTTAATTTTCTGAAAAATCTTCTTCAGGACTTGCTTGAAGATCTTCCTTCGAATTTACGCTAAGAAAGTTAGTTGAATGGTGCTCTAGCGCATTGCAATTTCGATAGTGGTTGGATGAAAACTATCTGCATCGATCGATCGACCGTGCCGGAAGAAATATCTTAAATTAGATACCCGATGAAGCGCCAGTTGCTTGGACACCACGGCCGCCCAATTTGAATCCACTGGTCTATTTTATTTTGGGTCATCTCAAAGATGTAGTATATCACACACCAGTAAATACCACTGAGGGACTAATTAAAAGAATACAGAATGAATATCGTAAACTAAATAATAATCTTACCCAAATTCCGGCTGCGATTAGTCTTTAATTCGCCGGTGTCGCAAGTGTTAAGAAGCAGTGGGAAGGCATTTGGGACGGTTGCTGTAATACCTAATTGTTAATTTGTTACATACTTTTTTGTTTGTTAGTTAAAGGTTTAATGTTCTTTACTACTTATACTCCTAAATGACTATACCATTTTGCTAAACGTCAGTTTACACTTGTCTAATATTTAGTGGAACGTCATCTAACTATAAAATTATCGATAATGCCACAACAAATATTTATGGAAAATCGATGCTAAAAAAAATTTTCTCCAATTACGTGTGGGTTTTCTTCTTCCCGTATGTAATTGTTTGTATTGTTTATTGCAACTGTTGACGTGAGTTGTCAAAGAAACGCACACTGTTTTGTTTATTCGCGTTAGCGTATATTTCTTAAACCTAAAAACTAGGTTTAGATTCAGACGTTTTCTGATCTTCTTGTACTGCATTACGACGTTCCTCTCTTCTTACATTAATGCGTCTGTTTGTTTGGCCTATGTATGTTCATGAACAATCCCGGCATGGAATCTCGTACACTCCTTGATCTTCGAGTGCTATTTTAGTTTTCGGGGTTTGCAGCATGTTCGATAACTTTTTGTTGGTCGTGAAGATGGTTTCGATGTTATGTCTTCGAGGGATTTTTCCGATTCTGTCTGTCGTGCCTTGTACATATGGTAGACAGGAGAAAGTGAAAGTGAAAGTATCATCACAACGACCAATGACCAGGGCATCGACCAAGAAAGTCAGCATACAAATACCGCCGACCATCAGCGAGGACCTCAGTTCAGTTCGAGTTACCAGGAGCAGAACACAAAGACTTGAAAATGGCAGATGAGATTATGCCGAAACGTCGTCATTTCAACATCGGTTCTTTTAAGAACCATGGAGGAGAATCTACGCGAGACCAAGCCCGAAAGAACATCAACTTCATATCCAGCACTCGCGGAAACCTGAAAATTAATATATATATATATATATATATATATATATATATATATATATATATATATATATATATATATTTATGTAGTCTATGGTCTCGTGTATTGCTTGAAGATTCATGTAAGAACCTTCGTTGATTCGGCGACGTTTCGGCAAACCCTCATTTGCCATATTCAGGTCACTAATAATATTGTTCTGTTTTACGTTATTTGAAATGAACTGATGGGGCACTGCGTTTCTTTTATTTATACCTTCGCAGTCATTCGCTTTATCTACTTTCTCTGCTTTTGTTCCTTTTTTCCGTTTTGCTGGTTTTTCTGTAAACTCCATGAGATCTATGGTACGTTGTTTATTGACGGTTTTTGTTTAATACCAATTTCCAAGTACTAGACAGTCTTTGCGCATCGTCTAGGGTCTAGGGTGGGCGTTTTTCGATTTCTACAGCTTCTCTTATTATTCTCTTGGTTATGTATTCTACTAATGCTATTCTTGTGGCCTTATCGAAGTTAATATTGTGTGATTTCGATTGAACATGTGCTACAGATGAGTTTGTGACGTTTCTTCTCACTGCGATGTTCTTCCAGCCTAGAATTTACCTGTTTGTTTGACCTATGTATGTTCGGTCACAGTTTCGTTTTTGGGTTAGGCAACATTTAATAACTTTATCTTTTCGTGAGATCTAGTTAGATGTTTGCTCTCTCTCTCTATTCAGCATCATTCGTCCACATGTGAACATATGCCTCCCCCATTTCTTTCCATTTCTCTCTGTCCTGTGCCTTACTTATCCATCTTTTTCCTGCGATCTTTCGTATGTCATCATACCATCGCATTACAGGGCGTCCAACACTTCTCCTGCCTTCTCTAGGTCTCCACTCAGTTGTTCTCATTGTCCACCTTCCTGTATCCATACGAGCTATGTGACCTGCCCATCTCCATTTGTTTCTTGCCAGTGTCTCTGCTATATCTTTCATTTTTGTTTTGCCTCTGATCCAATCCATGGATTTTTTATCTTTTAATGTGATATTAAGTATAGCTCTCTCCATATGCCGTTGTGTCACTTGAAGTTTGTGTATAATTTTCTTTGTATATGCCCATGTTTCTGTGGCATACGTAAGCACTGGGAAAACACATTGTTCCAATACCTTTGTCTTCATGGCTATGGTAATGTATTTGTTCTTGTTTTTCAGAATGTGACTTAGTTTCCCAAATGCTGTCCACGCCAGCCCAACTCGCCTTTTCAGATCAGCTTTTGTAGCTCTTTAATACTTATTTTTGACCTAGGTATATATATTCTTCCACCTCTTCTATTCTTTCTTCATTTATTGTAATTTCGTCAAACTGTTCCCCTCCATTTTGGGTTCGTCTCATTATTTTTGTTTTCTCTGTGTTCAATGTCAGCCCTATTTTCTCTGATTTTTCTTTTAGTTCCATGAGCATTTCTTCTAAATCATCTGGATTGTTAGCTACTACTATTATGTCGTCCGCGTATCTTAAATTGGTTAATCTTTGTCCATCAATATTTATTCCGCGGTTTTCCCATCTCAGCTTTTTAAAGATATCCTCCATTGCCAGTGTAAACAGTTTGGGCGAGATCGTATCACCTTGTCTTATACCTCTCTGCATCTTTATCGGTTTTGTGTTATTGTGTAATTTTATCGTGCTAGTTGCTTCGCTATATATATTTTTTATTAAATCAATGTATCTAGAGTCAACCCTGCCGTTCTCTAATGAGTTAATTGCCCATATTTCCAGTGAATCAAAGGCTTTATTAAAGTCTATAAACGCCATATGAAGATCTAAGTTATATTCTTGTGTTTTCTCAATTACATTTCTAATCGTTTGTATATGATCTATGGTGCTATAGTTTTTTCTAAAACCCGCTTGTTCCGGGGGCTGGTAAAAGTCTAATTTGTTTGTTAATCTGTTGGTTATTATTTTTGATAGCAATTTGTACATTTGACACAACAGGCTTATAGGTCTGTAATTTTTTAAAAGATTTCTATCTCCTTTCTTGTATATTAGAACTATCACTGCGTTGTTCCATTCTTTAGGGATTTTTCTCTCGTTTATACATTTATTTAGTAATATCTTCAGACTTCTTATTAATTCTTCGCCTCCATATTTTATCAGTTCTGGTATTATACCGTCTTCTCCTGGCGCCCGATTATTTTTCATATCTGCAATGGCTTTCTTGATTTCTTCAGCTTCGATTTCCGGAATTTCTTCTGATCCCACATTTTGTATGGTTTTATCGGTTTTCCTTCTTTCCATTTGGTTTAGCTACTTTAGATTTGTAGAGGTGTTCATAGAATGTTTCGGCTGTGTTCAGTATTTCTTGTCTGTCATATATTATAGTGCCGTCTTCTTTCTGTATTTGGTTCATCACTTTTGTGTCTCTGTGCAATTGTCTTCTCAGCACCCTCAAGCTTTTATTCTCCTCAATAGTCCTTTTTATCATATTATCATTATATTTTGTTAAATCTTGTCTGATATGCTTCCTTATGGTTTTATTCAATTCAGCATACTCCACTGTCATTCTTTTCCCTCTTTTGCTAGCTCAGCTCTCTTATTTATTAAGATTTTTGTCGTCTTGTTTATTTTAGAAGTATTTTTGCTGTCATTTGAATATTTTGCTGTTTTATTTCCTGCATTTAAGATTGCACATTTTATTTTAGTATTTACTGTATCTAGTGTATCTTGTTCTCTTATTTTACTATACCATAAGTTTCGCCTTAACTCGTCTTGGTATTTACCCGCTTCATTTTTGAGGATGTCTTTGTCTATTTGTTGTTTACTCTTTTGACCAACTTTCTTCGTTCTTCGCATTGTTTTAACTGTACTGTTGCTCTTACTAGCCTGTGGTTACTTCCTGTGGGATGTTGGTTCAACACTGTTACATCATTAACTAAATGCTTGTGCGACGCTATTATAAAGTCGTACTCACTCCTGGTTTGTCTATCTGGACTTATCCATGTCCATTTCCTATTCTGTTTCTTTTTGTAATGAGTATTCATTATAAATAGTCTCCTACTCTCCGCATAATTGACTAACGTGCGTCCTCTTTTGTTCCTTTTGCCTATTCCATACTTTCCACTGCAACTTCCTGCTCTTCCTTCTTTCCAACTCTTGCATTGAAGTCGCCAATTATAAAATAATGGTGCACCTTGTTGAGTTGTATGGCCTTCGTCAAGTCGTCATAAAAGTTCTCGACCTCTTCGTCATCTCGTGTTGAGGTGGGGGCATATACTTGGATGATTTTAATCTGATATCTTTCAGTAATTTGTATTATAACGTATGCAACCCTCGGTGATATGCATCGCATCTCTCGTATTTTACTGACGATTCTCTTATGTATTATAAACCCTACACCAGCTATATTACTGTGATTTTCGATTATGCTTTGGCTATGATAAAATGTATGTCCTGAGTTTAGTATACTGCATACTTCTACTTTACGTCTAATTTCGCATAACCCTATTATATCCCACTTTATATTCTGGATTTCTTCTTCAAGTTCTAGTAGTTTTCATCTGTTCTTAGGGTGTTTACGTTGTAGGTCGCAATGATCATTTTATTTTTGGTTGTACTGTGGTTTTTGTTCTGTGTATTTGTTCTTCTTGTCGAATTTTCGCCCTCCCAGAATCCGTAGGGCAGACTACCGTAGTAGTGTGGGATTGTGAACTGCATGTTCTACCCACCTGGGGTACATTATTTTTAAAACTCGGCATTTCATTTAGAAGTGAAAATTGGGGGGTTTTAGGCCATAAAACGCCACGCTGGCCAGACGTGTTGGCGAGTTGGATTTGGATATGGACTGGATAAAATATATTATGGAGGGAATCTGGGTTAGGGCATGGTCCCTCTCGGTTTTGGATGATGAGAGCGAACCAAGAGCTCGCACAGGCAGGGGCGCTAAACCCTGTATAGGTCTGTTCTTCACCGGGATTGTAAAGAAGTACCTACTGCTACCTTGTAGATGTTTGCAAATCGGTCCAATTCTTCTAGTCCGTGTGTCCAGATTACAAAAGAATTGTCCACACATCTTAACCATAGCTTGGGCTTGTGATTTGTAGTTTGTATTTCTCGTTCTTCCAGATGGTTCGTAAATAAATCAGTTAGAACTGACGATAGTGGTAAACCAATCGGTGCTTCTTCGATTTGTCTTTGTCTCTGACTTTCATAGACGAAGTAAGTGTTTTTTTACGCAGGGTTCCGTTATGCTGATGATGTCTTCTTGCGGATTGAATCTTTGAGCGGTACGCTGGAGAATACTGACATGACATCCAAACTAACTAATAGATCCCCTTGGTTAAATGTTTCCTTCTTAATTAGGTCTATGAAGTTGCTCGAATTTATTTCATATGAAAGGAAAAGGAGGGGTGTTACATCGTGGTTAGAACCTTTATTGGTGTCCAAGGGTTTTCAAATTCCCTTTTATAAACATTTTTGGTATTGATTTCGCCATGGGGCTTTATTTGTAGTATCTGCTATGAAGCCTTCATATGTTTGTGTGATCAAGTGGCTTCTCGGCATTTGTGGGTAATTAACAGCACGCGTGTAAGTTTAATAATACACTTATTTAGTTTGGCAGTATATTAGTTTAAATAAAACCTCACGAATACAAATTAGTGAGGTCACCAAGGGAAGTAGTGAACGATCGGTTTTATTTATTAAGTCTTCAGATTTTTTTGTAATTTTTTATATGAAGCCGTCATATTTAGTGAATGGTCGACTCTTTATCCTAAAGACACCATGCTTTACGACCAGAAGGATCGCGGTATATGCTTGGTAAATTGAACAGCTTATCCATTATTTTTTACACTGATTTATTACATCGTTGCAGCTATTTACTTGTTAGAAAAAGAAAAACTCCGTTTCAGTATAATTAAAAACAAATTCTTTCATATTTGGCAAAAAAAACTTTAATTATACACTCAAATCTATACCTGATTACTCAAACTTGCAGTAATTTCACTAATTTAGCCTTCCAATATGATTAAATACATGTCAATGAGTAATAGTAATGAGTGTTTACTTATGGTAATTGGTTTATAAAATATTGTTTTCAAATGAAGCGGATTACGTACACCTTAATTACTGGTATTGACCGCAAATCAGTATGCATTTACATTTTATCAAAAATGAAACAATATCCTTTTGTTTGTCCCACCTATCGATTACAAATTTTACTTAGTACATGTGAAAGAAAAACTACTGTAAACAACATCCCGTTGTTCCGTTACCTGTTCTAATTGTATAAATGTTTATCTTAAATCTGTATTCTTGCAAAAATTTATTTTAATGTTTTCTTTATTTCTAAATATACAGGGTGTTCCAGTTTTTTGTAGCAGGACTTTAATAGTCGATAGAGCTTTCAAAATTAAGACAACAAGTTTATATAAACATAGGTTGCCAAACGCTTAGTTTTGGAGATACAGGGTTTCAAAGTTTTTTTCAGTTCTTTTAGTTTATCTTCAAAACTATTTAAAATAATAAATCCAAATTTAGAACACATATTACACTTCTTAAACTCAATATTAAGAGTAGTTTTACGTTTATCAATATCTACAGGGTAGTACATTTTCTGGGGTGGTACACACTTTATCCCCCCCGAACTTTTTCATGCGACGCCTCTAACTCTTAAAAACCAAAAATTTAGATTACCCATTTGATTTAGGAACTTTTTTGTCTTCTGCTTTTTTTTCGAAAAATGCATAGTTTTTTGAGATAAATTAGCTGTAATCCATGAACAGCTTCCAAATGGTAAGTAAAGAACGTCTGATGCTCCCGCAAAAAATAGTGTGCCATGAAAAGAACAATAAAAAAAGAATCAAATTATGTCAATTCTCACGTTTTTTTTTTGTCTCTGAATAAAAAGTAGTGCTCCACTGATTTTTTCCTAACTTTTCAGTTGAATTAAATAAAGGAAAATAAAAGTAAAACAACAAAATAAATATTAAAAAAATACGTATTTATTGGAAAAAATTGGAAAGAATTTCTATTTAAGATTTTAACATGAACGAAACGAACGAAATAAACAAATTAAACAAATAAACTTAACCTATAACAACAAAACAAAAACGCTATCGTAATAATAAATAAATTTAAAGAAACTGTTCAAAATGTGAACCATTTTGTTGAATGCACAATTCACACCGACGAATGTGGAATATTAACTAAAAATTGTCTTATTTCATTACACGCATTCCTAATCATATTAATGAGTTCATCTCTTGTTGTCACAGGAGTTGCATACACCCTTTCTTTTAAATACCCCCACACAAAAAAATCTAAGGGATTTAGGTCTGGAGACTTTGGCGGCCAGGGAACTGGGCCTGCAAAAACCGATCCATGTTCCTGGATAATGGTTGTCCAGCCAGTTTCTAACGATTCTGCTATAATGAGCTGGACAACCATCAAGCTGTAACCAAGCCGTTTTTCGTAAATTTAAGGGAGTATGTTCCCACATACTCCCATGTTCATTCTCTAAGAATTCCAAGAAAGCCGCAGCATTCATCCGAGGTTGTAAAAAGTAGGACATAAAAAGGTGATTATTGTAAATACCTATCCAGACGTTCACATTAAATTCTTGTTAGAAGTGTCTCGGGCGAACTACATGTGGATTTTCATGTGCCCAAACGTGCTGGTTGTGAAAATTTATCACACCACGGCGAGTGAAGCAGGATTCATCGGTCCATAAAACATTATTTAAAAAACCTGGATTGTTATTAATTTCAGCAAGAATCCATCGACAATATGCAACTCTACGTTCTGCATCCCCTGGTTGTAGTCTTTGAACAGGTTGTAGATGGCTTTTAATGCTAGTTGTGGGATCTCTGTCGAATTCATGCAAAATTCGTCGTGCAATATTTCTTTACTGCCTATGTTTATTATTTTGACGACCATGCACATTATTTAACCCCTGACTTATAATTTGTTAGTGAACTCTTACAAATACTGAAGGATGCGGAGCTCTTCTAAAAGGAAATCTTCGCCTATGTTCACGGGCTCCTGCTACTGAACTTCCACTTACAAAGCCATAAATAAATGGATATCAGTAGAACACCGGCACCTCGTGTTTCACTTTTGTGACGTCATTTGACCTTGGGATTTCCCACGGTCGCACACGTGTAAGACCGTGTTTTTCACCCCTATTATTGGCGGCTTCTTTTCGGAGGCCCTTTTCAACCCTTTTCATCCCTAATTATTTTTGTTTTTTACTTGCCCACGTGTAGGATGTGTTTTTTCATCCCTATTTATGGGCGCCCCATTTTCTACCCTACAGTTTCTTTTCGGGGGCCTTTTGCAACCCTTGGTCGCAGTTTAACCCTTAATTAAGATCCTTTTAGTTGTATTAAGAGCCTTTTCGGCAGTGCAGCCTGGAGGTTAGGCAATTGTGCGTATTCTTTTAATTCCTATCTACAGATTGTAACCTTACGAAATTTTATTTATACATTGGGGTTGTATTCTAATAAGGAGGCCTAATGCTAGCTTGTAAGACACGTGTAGGGCTTCGCAACTTGTTCTCGAGCCTTCGCCCCCTGGCTGGAGATGGTATGGGCACCCTAACCTTATAAGACAAGTGTAGAGCTTAGCTCCTATCGTGCCCCCTTGGTGCAATTGTATCAGGGTCTGCGCCCTGGCCCCTTTGAGTTAAAATTGATTTTAGCGCCATCTAGTGGCGTATAGACTAATGAACATTTTCTATAATAGAAGTTAATCATACACACCTCTCTCTTGCTCTATCTCTTGTCTCTTTCTCTCTCCCTCTCTCTCCTTCGGCTCTTTCTCACACACAAACAAATCAATTACTTAACTAATTAATCAATCAATCTCAAACAAATAATGCTCGAGCAAATCAATCAGATCAATCTCAATCAATCAACCGAAATCATGTATTACAGTTTGCGGAACCCAGATTACAGTTCAAAATTGAATACATTAAAGTCTAAATTAAATATGACGTCAAATAATAAATAATTTCTACCCTAATGCAATGATGCTTTATATACAGGCAGATTCTCTCTTTCTAAACAGGCACCACCTTTACATTCAGAAAATTATGTCTGATTTATTTGCATGTTCAATTACATACACACAAAATTGTTTGTGTGTTTTCGTGTTAGTGTGTTTTCATTTGTGTGTTTTCGTGTTTGCGTGTTTTTGCGTTAGCGTGTTTTTTCGTTGGCGTGTTTTCGTTTGTGTGTTTTCGTGTTTGCGTGTTTTCGTGTTAGCGTGTTTTCGTTTGTGTGTTTTCGTGTTTACGTGTTTTCGTGTTAGCGTGTTTTCGTTTGTGTGTTTCTGCGTTAGCGTGTTTGTATGTTTTCGCGTTTGTGTGTTTTCGTGTTTACGTGTTTTCGTGTTAGCGTGTTTTCGTTTGTGTGTTTCTGCGTTAGCGTGTTTGTATGTTTTCGCGTTTGCGTGTTTTCGTGTTTGCGTGTTTTCGTGTTTGCGTGTTTTCGTGTTTGCGTGTTTTCGTTTGTCCGTTTTCGTGTTTGCGTGTTTTCGTGTTAGCGTGTTTTCGTGTTAGCGTGTTTTCGTGTTAGCGTGTTTTCGTTTGTGTGTTTTCGTGTTTGAGTGTTTTTACGTTAGCGTGTCTTCGTGTTTGCGTGTTAGCGTGTTTTTGTTTGTGTGTTTTCGTGTTTGCGTGTTTCTGCGTTAGCGTGTTTTCGTTTCTGTGTTTTCGTGTTAGCGTGTTTTCGTTTTGTGTGTTTTCGTGTTTGTATGTTTTCGTGTTAGCATGTTTTCGTTTGTGTGTTTTCGTTTGTGTGTTTTCGTGTTTGCGTATTTTCGTGTTAGAGTGTTTTCGTTTGTGTGTTCTAGCGTTAGCGTGTTTTCGTGTTAGCGTGTTTTCGTGTTAGCGTGTTTTCGTGTTAGCGTGTTTTCGTTTGTGTGTTTTCGTGTTTGAGTGTTTTTACGTTAGCGTGTTTTCGTGTTTGCGTGTTAGCGTGTTTTTGTTTGTGTGTTTTCGTGTTTGCGTGTTTCTGCGTTAGCGTGTTTTCGTTTCTGTGTTTTCGTGTTAGCATGTTTTCGTTTGTGTGTTTTCGTTTGTGTGTTTTCGTGTTTGCGTATTTTCGTGTTAGAGTGTTTTCGTTTGTGTGTTCTAGCGTTAGCGTGTTTTCGTGTTAGCGCGTTTTCGTTTGAGTGTTTTTGCGTTAGCGTGTTTTCGTTTATGTGTTTTCGTGTTTGCGTGTTTTCGTGTTAACGTATTTCCTTTGTGTGTTTTCGTGTTTGCGTGTTTCTGCGTTAGCGTGTGTTCGTTTCTGTGTTTTCGTGTTTGCGTGTTTTTGCGTTAGCGTGTTTTCGTTCTGTGTGTTTTCGTGTTTGCGTGTTTTCGTGTTAGCGTGTTTTCGTTTGTCCGTTTTCGTGTTTGCGTGTTTTCGTGTTAGCGTGTTTTCGTTTCTGTGTTTTCGTGTTTGAGTGTTTTTGCGTTAGCGTGTTTTCGTTTGTGTGTTTTCGTGTTTGCGTGTTAACGTGTTTTCGTGTTAGCGTGTTTTCGTGTTAGCGTGTTTTCGTTTGTGTATTTTCGTGTTTGAGTGTTTTTACGTTAGCGTGTTTTCGTGTTTGCGTGTTAGCGTGTTTTTGTTTGTGTGTTTTCGTGTTTGCGTGTTTCTGCGTTAGCGTGTTTTCGTTTCTGTGTTTTCGTGTTAGCGTGTTTTCGTTTTGTGTGTTTTCGTGTTTGTATGTTTTCGTTTGTGTGTTTTCGTTTGTGTGTTTTCGTGTTTGCGTATTTTCGTGTTAGAGTGTTTTCGTTTGTGTGTTCTAGCGTTAGCGTGTTTTGCGTTAGCGTGTTTTCGTTTGTGTGTTTTCGTGTTAACGTATTTCCTTTGTGTGTTTTCGTGTTTGCGTGTTTCTGCGTTAGCGTGTGTTCGTTTCTGTGTTTTCGTGTTTGCGTGTTTTTGCGTTAGCGGTTTTCGTTCTGTGTGTTTTCGTGTTTGCGTGTTTTCGTGTTAGCGTGTTTTCGTTTGTCCGTTTTCGTGTTTGCGTGTTTTCGTGTTAGCGTGTTTTCGTTTGTGTGTTTTCGTGTTTGAGTGTTTTTGCGTTAGCGTGCTTTCGTTTGTGTGTTTTCGTGTTTGCGTGTTAGCGTGTTTTCGTTTGTGTGTTTTCGTGTTAGCGTGTTTTCGTTTGTGTGTTCTAGCGTTAGCGTGTTTTCGTGTTAGCTTGTTTTCGTTTGTGTGTTTTCGCGTTTGCGTGTTTTCGTGTTTGTATGTTTTCGTATTTGCGTGTTTTCGAGTTAGCGTGTTTTCGTGTTAGCATGTTTTCGTTTGTGTGTTTTCGTGTTTGCGTGTTTCTGCGTTAACATGTTTTCGTTTGTTTTCGTATTTGCGTGTTTTTGCGTTAGCGTATTTTCGTGTTAGCGTGTTTTCGTGTCTGTATGTTTTTGCGTTTGCGCGTTTTCGTGTTAGCGTGTTTTCGTTTGCTCCTCGTGCTAAAACAATGATAGTCGATTGTATGTAGTTGTAAGCAATATTTTGTTGACTAAAAACCACAATTGGAAACGCTGCTTTCTATGTCCAGTCCGTGGATCTATAGATATAGAGGTAAAACTAGCTAGCTAACGTGTTTTGTTGCTACACGCATCACAGTATTGAGGATTCTGTTTATGTATTAGAAACCGTACTACAGTTTCGAAACAGAATGCAGATAAGATTGAAGGAAATGAATACGGTACAGCTTCTGAGAACAAACTGAAAGATTTGACGAGTGTGCAGCATTTCCAGAGCCGTGCTGAAACCAGTTAATTTAGGAATAACCTCATGTCCATGTAATAATAATAATAATAGTGTCTAATAAAAACTGTTAGTGGTTATTAGCTGCTTTATAGGTTGTTACAATATAATCGTTCAAGGTGAAGACGATGAGATGAATATATCTCAAAATCTCGATGATGGTGATGCTCTCTATGAAATTTCAAGTAAATTAGATTACGTCACTATTATTTCAGATTAGAAATTTTAAATGGTTTAGTTAACATTGCTATTAATCTCAACTGCTAAAAATCCATATAACGTGAAGTGTGTGTGCGTTGGCAAAATTTTTAAAATATTTGTAAGCATTTTGAATGTAAAGTTATAAGTACAATATAAATGCTAAATACCAGTAGCAGTAATCAGGTTTTGTGTATTACTTTCTAAATTAGTTAATGATCGAAATGTAATAGCCAGTCTATATCCAACCATTCATAAAACGTGTTTAGTGAGACTACATGTGGATACGTTGTATAAAAAATATTTCAGTTCAACATATGGTTATTATTAGAACAACTAAAAGAAAGAACGCTTCTAAAGGTAAACGTATTATTTTTAATATATATGCTTTTTCCTTGATATTGCTAACAAAAATGTCGATAAAGATTTTTAAAATGTATACTCTTATAGGATGACGTCATAAGATCAGGTCTACAAATAGTTGGTAAGTATTCGTGGATTTTAAATTTGTAGTTATTGTTAATTCGCGTATAATAATAAAACAATTAAAACCTTTTGCCTTTTATTTCCATTATATCATTTTGATATTCTTAAAAACATGTTAATTTAATTTAACTCTATGTTATATATATATATATATATATATATATATATATATATATATATATATATATATATATATATATATATATATATATTATTACTTTCCTGTCTTTTTAATGGGGTTTTTATAACTGTTAATGAACACGTTTCTATGAAACAATTTTGTGTGTATGTAATTGAACACGCAAATAAATCAGACATAATTTTCCGAATGTAAAGGTGATGCCTGTCTAGAAAGAGAGAATCTGCCTGTACATAAAGCATCATTGTATTAGGGTAGAAATTATTTATTATTTCACGTCATATTTAATTTAGACTTAAATGTATTCAGTTTTGAACTGTAATCTGACTTCCACAAACTGTAAGACATGATTTCGGTTGATTGATTAAGATTAATCTGATTGATTTGCTCGAGCATTATTTGTTTGAGATTGATTGATTAATTAGTTAAGTAATTGATTTGTTTGTGTGTGAGAAAGAGCCGAAGGAGAGAGAGGGAGAGAGAAAAAGACAAGAGATAGAGCAAGAGAGAGGTGTGTATGATTAACTTCTATTATAGAAAATGTTCATTAGTCTATACGCCACTAGATGGCGCTAAAATCAATTTTAACTCAAAGGGGCCAGGGCGCAGACCCTGATACAATTGCACCAAGAGAGCACGATAGGAGCTAAGCTCTACACTTGTCTTATAAGGTTAGCGTCCCCATACCATCTCCAGCCAAGAGGCGAAGGCCCGAGAACAAGTTGCGAAGCCCTACACGTGTCTTACAAGCTAGCATTAGGCCTTCTCATTAGAATACAACCCCAATGTATAAATAAAATTTCGTAAGGTTACAATCTGTAGATAGGAATTAAAAGAATACGCACAATTTGCCTAACCTCCAGGTTGAACTGCCGAAAAGGTTCTTAATACAACCAAAAGGATCTTAATTAAGGGTTAAGCTGCGACCAAGGGTTGCAAAAGGCCCCCGAAAAGAAACCATAGGGTAGAATATACCAGCTCACACGTGGGCGGCCATAAATAGGGGTAAAAGAACACATCCTACACGTGGGCGAGTAAAAAACAAACATATTTAGGGATGAAAAGGGTTGAAAAAGGCCTCCGAAAAGAAGCCTCCAATAATAGGGGTGAAAAAACGGTGTCACACGTGGGCGACCGTGGAGAATCCCAAGGTCAAATGAAGCCAGAAAAGTGAAAGGCGAGGTGCCGGTGTTCTACTGATATCCGCTATTTCTTGATTAGAAAACAAAAATGGCATTTTAAAAGATCACTTTTGCAATAAAAATTAACACAATAAAATATGGAAATAAATTACATTCTTTCTTATTCACAAGTCGTATTTAAAATAAAACGTGAGATTTGACATAATTTGATTCTTTTGTTTTATTATTCTTTTCATGGCACACTATTTTTTGCGGGAGCATCAGACGTTCTTTACTTACCATTTGGAAGCTGTTCGTGAATTAGAGCTAATTTATCTCAAAAACTATGCATTTTTCGAAAAAAAAGCAGAAGACAAAAAAATTCCTAAATCAAATGAGCAATCTAAATTTTTGGTTTTTAAGAGTTAGAGGCGTCGCATGAAAAAGTTCGGGGCGGATAAAGGGTGTACCACCCCAGAAAATGCTCTACCCTGTAGATATTGATAAACGTTAAACTACTCTTAATATTGAGTTTAAGGAGTGTAATATGTGTACTAAATTTGGATTTATTATTTTAAATAGTTTTGAAGATAAATTAAAAGAACTGAAAAAAAATTAAAACTTTGAAACTCTGTATCTCCAAAACTAAGCATTTGGCAACCTATGTTTATATGAACTTTTTGTCTTAATTTTGAAACCTGTATCGACTGCTACAAAAAACTGGAATACCCTGTGTGTAGATATTCTGTGTATAATCGGCGTAATCGCGATGCTCGGTGTAAATAAATATCCCCTTGAACTATCTTGTCTTTTTTATGAACATGAACATAATAATTATATTTGGTTTTATTAAATCGTACCGTTCAACAAATGAATACCAAAATATGTCTAAGGTTCGTCAAACTGAATTGAAATTAATCTTAATTAAATACGTTAAGCGCCGACTAACAAATTTCAAACGTGTGTTAAATCAAAGTTTGAATAATAATATTCTGCAGAATTATAGGTAAACTATACCTAATTTTTTAATTTAATTTTTGATACCCCTTCTTTCTTCTAGCTAGGTCAATATAGAGAACACAAGGAACAGATAACGTTACTTTAATCTTTCAAAATTACTCATAAACAAAATGGGGCTTAATTAATTCCCACGAAACTGCTAAGTAATTTCAGGTAAAAAGAGAAAAAATATTCTACACTATTCTACCTTATTAAAATTAATAAATGTTTTTTTTTATAAATAGGTTTAACCCCCGGACAGCCGAAATCGGGTCTCAAGTGACCCGGACTCTCATTTTTTATAAATAATTTCACTGTTTTTCATAATATTTTTTTAAGTGCTTATGTATTCCTCAAAAATGTTATGAAGAAACTTTAGAATAAATTTGGTCAACCCGCTCCGGTCACTTCCGACCGGTATTGGCATTACGCGTCCCTTTCTTTCTAGACGCTCTGTGAGGAACCTTGCGCTGAACGGAGGAGACCCTCACTCGTTATAATTAGTTTTGTATTAGCAACAGTGTTTGAGAGTATAGCCTTATTGTCGGTGCTAGATAAAATATATCATATTTTATTGTGTATGTTTTACAAGTCATTGGTCATTGATTGAAAGTAGCTTTTTTACTTGTGTATTGTGTAAGTATGTATAATTGTCTTGTTTTCTGGATCATAATGACTTTATAAAATTGTAGGTGAAAATAATGGAATGCGCGACGATGACGAAGAGGACTTTTATTTGTTATCTGACGAGGACAGTGGTAGCGATAACAGTGATGCAGAATATGAAAATTGTAGTGACGAAAATGACGAAATAAGTGATTTAAAAGATACAATAGAAGAAAATCGTGTGTTTACTAAAAACGAGGATATTGCTGGACGCTCTTGGAAATACGTAAGCCCTGCTACATCAAAAACAAAACAACAACATAATATTTTTACAAAGAAGAGAGGTTTAACAAAAAAAAAGTAAAGATATAAGAAGCATTTCAGAAGCATTCGGTTTATTTATTTGTAGCGATATTATTGATATTATAGTCAAGTTTACAAATCAGAAAGCTGCTGATTATTATGAGCCTAAAGGTGAAGGTGTAGGCGAATGGAAGGACGTAGACCAAGATACCACAAAAGCTTTTATCGGCATTTTGTTACTGATATGAAGATTTAGAGAATCTCGAGAAGATAAAACCTTTTTATGGAATAAAAATAAAACCTTATGTCGACGTATATATTCAGCAGCAATGTCCCGAAATAGGTTTAGAAGCATACAGAGATTCATTCGATTTGATGACATTTCCACTACGGAAGATAGAAACAAGTCTGACAAATTAGCTCCAGTACGAGAAATTGCAGATTTATTTGCATTCAGTTGTAAAACTTCTTACGAACCTTCTGCCGCGGGAACTGTCGATGAACAACTAGTCACTTTCCGCGGACGATGTTCTTTCAAGGTTTATATACCTAGTAAACCCGGTAAATACGGAATAAAAGTGTGGGCACTCTGTGACGCAGAAAACTTCTATTGTTGTAATTTCGATGTTTACTTGGGAAAGGTTGGAGACACTTCAGAAAAAATCAGGGCCAAATAGTTGTTCGACAGCTTACAGAACATTGGAAAAACTCTGGGAGGAACATAACTACCGATAACTTCTTCACAGATATTTCCCTAGCAGAAGAACTTTTGAAAGAAAAATTGACTATAGTTGGTACCATGAGAAAAAGTAAAAAGGATCTTCCAAAATCACTGACTAACTTAACAGGTAGAAATATTTTTTCGTCCGAGTTTTTATTTACAAAGTCAGTCACTTTAGTTTCATATCTTCCCAAACCAAAGAAATGCGTTGTATTGCTATCTACAATGCATAATGAGCATAGCATTTTGGGGGAAGATGAAAAGTATAAACCCGAAATAATCAAGTGGTATAATGCTACCAAAAGTGGTGTAGATGCGTTAGATAAAATTGTGAGGGAATACTCATGTAGACGCTCGACCCGACGCTGGCCACTTTCGTTGTTTTTAAATTTTATCGACATAGCTGCGTATAATGCATTCGTTGTTTGGAACCGCAAAACTGCTATGGACAAAAAAAACTTGTCACTAAAGAAAAAGAGGAAATTGTTTATAGAAGCTTTAGGCAAAGAACTGGTTTCTAAAAATATAAAACGCCGAGCTCAACAAATTGAAAATGATGGAAGAGGTTTTCAAAAGTCTGTGGTAAAGTCAATAGAGGTTAGCGAAAATATCCAAGGAAGCAGGTGTTAGTTAGTGTTGCCAATAAGCGAGGAAGGTGTGCTTTCTGTACAGATAATGAAAACAAGTATTCCAATAAGTGTGACAGTTGCAATAGATTTGTGTCAAACTCATGGACAAGTAACTATTAAAAAAGAATGCAAACTATGTAAAACATAATTTTTTGTAACACTTGTGAAAACATTTTTTTATTATATAAATTTTTTTTTATGTTTATTACGAATTTATTTCTTGTTCATTTTGTCACATGCAAGCTTTTAATAACAAAATATGACTCGAGTCATTAGAGACCCATTTTGGTCTTTTGGGCAACTGAAATTATTTTGGCCGGGCAAGGGTTAAACACATAAGGAAAATTCGAAAATCTGGAATTTGCTGTGACTTACTCATTTTTCATATTCATCTTCAGCATAAGTTTATCTTTATTTACAAACTTTAACTGCTGATTTTCGTTGAATATTAACAAATTATGACTCATTTCTTTACTACGTGATTAATTTAAATTTGTACTTGGTTAAAATCGGGCAGGCCCTTACTGCTTGAAATTTGTACATTATTTCCGATTTTCTTGTATTTCCAAAGGTATTTTCACTGTTTCTCCTTTATTTCCACAATTGCCGTTTATTTTCGCTATATCCAACACATACGACATTTCTGTAACCAAAATTAAGTGATTATATGACTCATGACACGCTGCTTATATTCAAGATGTTTCTCTTGGAATGATTTTGAATGAATGTTTTCTAATTTTATTTTACTTTGGCCTAGAATACGGAGGGCTATTAAGTTACCAAGTTTTAATAATTTTAATTGCACCCTTACACTATTCTTATGTAATGTGGCCTAATGTTATTTTACCCATAACCTTTTTACATAAAACGTACAACTAGGTATCACTTCGAAAATTATTATTAATTTTATTAAGTACATAAATAAAAAATTTACGTCGAGTAGGATTTGAACCTACAACCCGTACTTTGCTAGAGTACCGCGCTAACCAACTGAGCAATCGAAATTCAAGTCCCAATCGATGTAAATTTTATCTTTATGTATGTAAAACTGATGTAAATTCTAAATAATAATTTTCAATTATATATTTACTTTTGAACTTGTTCGTTCATAACAAAAATAATAATTTAGGTATCACTTTATTCACAATGAAGAATCTGGATGTGTGATGTTGAGGAAGAATTTTTGTGATTAAAGGTATTCATTATAAGAGATCAAATTGGATGTTTCGTTATGTAATTCATTGCGAGATATATTTTAGCCTTTCAAAAGTCTGCTACATCGCTCCGTAAAAATCTTAATTTTTGTATCGGATCTGTATATATTCTACAGTAACAAGGTTTTTCTTCTGTTAAACACTCAAATAAATCAGATTTCTTAAAAGTTGAGATAGTCTACCATTGAATGGTGTGCTATGTGCAGAAGCTAACAGCTGAGATGTTTTCTACCCTTGGACTAATTTGTATAGGTGTGCGTATTCTCGCAACTTACTTTTAGAAATTGTCACACTAGGATTCTTTCACGTGACGCACTTTCCAGGTTTTTTACAAACGCACTAAGGTTACAACTTACACATACTGTCAGGCAACTTAACTCAGCGTATTAATTATAACGCTAGCTGCTAGAGTCCATTGAGGTTGGAGGCACCAGCTGCTAAAAGGTTGGCCTCGTTTAAAATTATTACATTATTGTTATGCCGTTTGAAAATGGTACAGTAATAATTTTGAATAAATTTTTTTAACGAATAATGTTTGGAAATAGAGGTATATTGTATCAGTATGTTTTCTTAACAAATATCGTGTAGAAGAGTTTTACATCGATCTGTGTTTAACGAGTGCCGAATGAAAATGGTTTTGAATCAATTTGTTTTTAACGAAAAAATGTGAAAGAGGTCTAGTGCATGTCTGGGGTAGAAAACGTCTCAGATACATGCTCCCGTACACCATTCAGTGGTGGAAAACATGTCCCAGGTGCCATGTGTAGACTACATGGCACCTGGGACATGTTTAAAGTTTATCAAAGCGCTGTTCAAAAACGAATCATTTTTAACATCATTTCCAAAAGAAAATGAAGCGATTCAAAAACATTGGCATAAAACTGCCTTATTGCTGGTTGCTTCCCCATATTTACCGAGATTATCTATTTGAACTAAAAGGAAACAAAACGCATAGTTCTACACAATTATTAAGCAAATTTTCAAGTGATTTTGATTTTGTCAGAGCTATTAAAGGTATATTTACTCCTTCACTCCTAACTTTGCAAAGATTGTCAGCAAGGGCACATATGCCAAAAATTCGTTTTATAACTTTTAACCAATTACCGCGTGACATTTTCTACCAACGTTTTTATTAAAATAATAGCTAACCTCGTGTAGGCTATCCTAATTCGCTTACTAGGATGCATTCTAATCATATACGAATTTTACAGCAGTAACAATTACCAGACAATGAACTACACAAAGGCGATAAAATGCAAGTAAATGCACGACTTTTTCCACCCTACCATGTTTTGTGCAGCAAAGCTGTTATGAACCAAATGCACACTATCACATTAGCACGCACAGAAAAGGTGCAAATGAACGTCAGTTTGGCGCCACCTGGTATAAATTTAGAACGGGACACTTCATGAACACGATCTCAATTGTTTAAAAGAAATTCAATCTAATTATTTAGCTTAATACTCTTTTCAACTTGTATAATTTGCTTCAGAATAATTCACGTAAAATCTCACTTAGACTCATGAAAGACTTTATGCCTTTCTAATGAATACGCGAAACGCGGTAATGATAACACCAATCTTCCCTTAAATTGGTACCCTATAAACATTTTAATCTTAAAACTTTAAAATAAGAAAACTTTTGGTTGCCCAATTTAAAAAATAGAAATTTTACAAAAGTAATAATCTAATACGTTAACATTACTAATAATTGCACATTAACACTTAAAATGGTTGGTTATACGTTTTGTACGCCACTTCAAAAAGGTGTAATTCGTATACTATCCTATTTGGTACATAACTAAGCAATATCTGGACTACAGACTGTAAATTTACAATAAAATAATACTTCAAATAAATTCTCCGATCGTAAAATCAAGAACAGAGAATTTTATTAGTACATTAGTAATCAACCGAACGGAAATGGAAACTCGTATGGCGGATGCTGCACAGAATATGTTGGAGCGAGAAAGTATCTTGTCACTCTGGCGGATTCGGGTTATTGGTTGCTGGAAAAGGATTATTATTACTAGGGCGGGCGGCCTAAGGGACTCTGGTTTAATTTAAATCGAAAACACCAAATACAACAGTTTGTTTAAATTTTATGGAAAAGGGGTTTACATGTAGAATATAATTTAGTTGAGGCTTGTTCAATAAATAATTAATCAGGAATGATAACGGAACTGAATGGTCTCTTGGACATTTATTGGCAGAGTTCACAAATTAATTACAGATTTAACGAACAATACGTAAGTCTTAAACAAGCGATGTAAATTAAGACTAAGCAGGAGACCATTTTAATTGAATATAATCTAGTAGATCTGGCGGTTTATAATAAAATGGGTTTCACGTCTTTCAGGAACTGATTTATGCCGGAAATATAAATTTTTTAGTTTTTCTTTTATAAATGGTAATCAGAATCGATATTACTGGGTAGTCGGCATAATGGGAATAGATACATGACAGGGCAGACTCTTTAATATTTTTACCAATTGGGAAAATATGTAAAAATGTACAGTGATTTGCAAAATACAGGGTGAATAAGAAGAAAAATAATTTTAATAGGTAAGCATATCTTATTATATTGCAAGTTATCAAAGTTAGGAATTGCTGCGGACAACAGTTAGTTTCCTTATACGAGAAAGTGTTGTGCCATCAGCCAGATTTTTAGGATAAATATGTAAACTTCTTTTATAAGTTCATTAAGAAAATATGCAACATTGTGAAAACAAAAACAGACGTGAAATTTTACCTCAGGAATTCTTTGCCGCCAAATAACGCGACATAAAACGGCTCCTAATAACACCCCCTCCCCCCCTACACTACTGAATTTCTCGCAAAATTCAATCAGCTCCAGAGAAATGAAATCAAGTTTAAATACAAAATTTTAAGTACGTACGTGTTTTCGTTCTGGAGATATTTTGATACCTCCACACATATACATACATACATGACACATCTTGTCGAAACTTGCCCAAACGCTGTAAAATGAGCTAACAAGTTGACTTACCGATAGTGAAAAAAAAATGATAAAAAAAAGTGATAAATTTTGGCGAATTGATTGCCTCTTGAGTAGTCTAAACAAAGCCGTCCATACCCTGGGAAGTAATTTATCGACCTCTGACTAACGCACCTACCGTCGACCGACGTGTGGTGGGCCGGAGTGTGCTTGTTGTAAAGTATTTAAGGACATACAAAAAATGCACATTTTACTTGGGTAATGTATAACTTTCACTGTTTATTTAAATCGCGTTTCCCTAATTTTAGCATTATAGCATATTACTCAGTTTAGACTGTCTACGTTTGTCAATTAAGAATTAAGGACACCCGGTTGGTTGCCAATTTAATTTCAAATTTTGTTATACTTTGCTGTGATAAAAGTTGAGAATACTCCTCTGGCATTGACAGACCGAACAAGATGTAGTGCCAATATAAACTAATAATTTTTAATTATTATTATTATATTTGTATCTTTGCCTTCCAACCTTTTCTTTCACTATCGCTAAATCAACTTTTCAGCACATTTTATGTATGTGCGTGTGTGCGTGTGTGCGTGTGTGCGTGTGTGCGTGTGTGCGTGTGTGCGTGTGTGCGTGTGTGCGTGTGTGCGTGTGTGCGTGTGTGCGTGTGTGCGTGTATGCGTGTGTGAGTGTGCGCGTGTGCGCGTGTGTGCGTGTGTGTTTGTGTGTAAGTGTACATGTGCGTGTGCTTGCGTACGTGAGTGCGTGTTTGTGTTCGCGTATGCGTTTGCGTTTGCGTTTGCGTTTGAGTTTGCGTTTGCGTTTGCGTTTGCGTTTGCGTTTGCGTTTGCGTTTGCGTTTGCGTTTGCGTTTGCGTTTGCGTTTGCGTTTGCGTTTGCGTTTGCGTTTGCGTTTCGTTTGCGTTTGCGTTTGCGTTTGCGTTTGCGTTTGCGTTTGCGTTTGCGTTTGCGTTTGCGTTTGAGTTTGAGTTGGAGTTGGAGTTGGAGTTGGAGTTTGCGTTTGCGTTTGCGTTGGCGTTGGCGTTTGCGTTTGCGTTTGCGTTTGCGTTTCGTTTGCGTTTGCATTTGCGTTTGCGTTTGCGTTTGCGTTTGCGTTTGCGTTTGCGTTTGAGTTTGAGTTTGAGTTGGAGTTTGCGTTGGCGTTGGCGTTGGCGTTTGCGTTTGCGTTTGCGTTTGCGTTTCGTTTGCGTTTGAGTTTGCGTTTGCGTTTGCGTTTGCGTTTGCGTTTGCATTTGAGTTTGCGTTTGAGTTTGCGTTGGCGTTGGCGTTTGCGTTTGCGTTTGCGTTTGCGTTTGCGTTTGCGTTTGAGTTTGCGTTTGCGTTTGCGTTTGAGTTTGCGTTTGCGTTTGCGTTTGTTTGCGTTTGCGTTTGCGTTTGCGTTTGCGTTTGCGTTTGCGTTTGCGTTTGCGTTTGCGTTTGCGTTTGCGTTTGCGTTTGCGTTTGCGTTTGCATTTGCATTTGCGTTTACGTTTGCGTTGGGTTTGCGTTTGCGTTTGAGTTTGCGTTTGAGTTTGCGTTTACGTTTGCGTTGGGTTTGCGTTTGCGTTTGCGTTTGGGTTTGTTTGCGTTTGCTTTTGCGTTTATATCTCCAGGACGATATGACGTACGTACTTGAAATTTCTATTTACGCTTGATTTCGTTTCTCTTGGAGCTAATTAGATTTTAGACCATATCCAGCGGCGGAGAGGAAGATTTATATTTAAACATATTTTAAGGATCACTTAATTCTACATTACTTTTCTTTAAAAGTTTCTTAATACGAAGCCAAATAGGGTCTGAAAATTAGATCACACTGAAATTTATTAAACTGTATTATTAATATTTTTATAGAACGGGCAGCTTTGGACTCTTTTTAGTTAGCATGTAATGTCTATTAACTTCTGTCTGATATAAGGTTTAATATCCCGCATCGATTATCATTGTTGATTTTACTATGTTGCCTATTTTCACTATGAACCGATTTCAGAAGAGATTAAATAATTATTCTAAATATATATATATATATATATATATATATATATATATGTATTTTATTTCTCTTATTTTGAATTTTGACAGTTGGAAGGGCGTGTGTTGTTACGCACAAAATATTTTGTTTAGACAGAGAGCGTTGAAGTAGGCACGATTTGAAGACAAATACTCATGATACACTTAGTAAAATAAGTCAATAAGTTATTAGAAACTAAAGTCATCTAAGGAATGGACAGAATGAATAGAATTCAAACATGTAAATATATAAATCGTGACCCACCTAAGAAAATGTATATTTGGTTTGCCCTGCACACGCGGATCCCCTTACACTCTTAAAATTTTGTCACACATACAGGGTATATGAAAATTAGTAATTGAAGTCAGCATTTCCTCCCAAACACGTTTTGCATTAAGATTTTGACCCATAAATTAAGGGAATAATAAAACGGTTAGCAACTTTATTGATTACAACCTAAAAATTCATTAATTAGGAAAAAATACATTTTCCAAAACTACCTTAGAATCAAATTAAAAATACTTAGCTTTTTGAGTTTTTTAATGGTGTATTTATGTTTATAAAAATTTAAATACTTACAGGCATTGTCCTCTGCAGTAAAAAAACATTTAGAAATGTTTTTTTTTTAATATGAAAATTAAAATGCAAACATAATAAATTAAATATTGCTAAACCGCCTTGAAGATGACAAATCAGAACACGCTCTAACGGTAGAAGGCTAACAGTGAAAACTGTCATAATCAAAGAGCAAATTTAACCGTTAGTGGGTGTTAATTTGTCATTTTTAAGACAGTTTAACAATATTTAATTTATTAAGAACCTAGTTATTCTTTACTAAAATCGTATTCCATGGTTGGATTTATACAATTATCGAATTCTTATATTAATATCAGGCTTATTTTTACGTTTTCAATTATCTTATTTCAAAAATTTCTTTCAATATCTTAAACATTCTAAAAGATATTATTAAGGACGATAACTCTAAGTTGTCGAAACGTTTAAATGTATATAAACATAAATACAAAAATACACCATTAAGAAACCCAAAAAGCTAAGTACTTTAAACAAGTGTAATAATAGTGAAAGTTTACATTTTCATACCTTAAAAACTATTATTTTCGTCTCCAGGGCGAGGAAAATAGTAATTTCTTCTACAGTAAAGTAATTTAAAAAAAAAACAATGTTGCCACGTTATCAGAACATCTAAAATGGCAAAATACCCGTGTTAATTTTTTCCCGCGACGAATAAATCTTTTCTATAACTTTTACATACGTCATAATTTTTAAAGTAGCTTGTAATAAAATTCTAGTTGCATAAGAATTTTATTAGATACTACGATCATGCATCTTTCTCTTGACATTTTTAAGTAATAAACGATGCCGCACCAATAGCAATCATGAGCACCGGTCACGTGGTTGAAACATACAAAGACCAAATTTAATTATAGAAATGTCATTTTTACAAATTTGTTAAATTTATTACAATTTCTGTTAACAATGGGGAGTGAAGATGAACCTATCGGGTTAATTTTAACCTACAAAAACACAAAAACGAAATGACGGAATCAACCTACAAAAAATAAGTAAGTATACATTACTTACTTCACACATGTCAAGTTGTGTAGCAAACTTCATTAATACATTACCATAATTGTATAATTTTAATTTTAGTTTTATAAAAAAACTTGTGTAAAACACAAGAAATAGTTATTTTTGTGTATAGTACGCGAAATGATACTTGGTGATGTAACAACCCATTTTGAGTTGTATTAAAATATACCGTAATTTAGGTCTTTCGTTCATTCAGTTGTAAATATAAGAAAAAATTTTAATTATTTTTGCATTATAGCTATGAGGTAGGCAGCTTAATTTGCATTTTGGTGTAACTTAAGTGCATATCTTCTTAAGGGTATATACTCTTAAAGGTTTATACTCCCACTTTAAATTATTTTTCTGCTCAATATGTTCGGGCAATGCGTCATCGTTAACTTAATTCTTTGCGCAAATCTTTTCGCGCACGACTACATCGTCTGATATTCTAGGCGTCCATTTTAGTACTTAATGAACCTTATGTTGAGTGGGAAGCCATATTTTTGGGGTTTCCACCTAAATTTTGTGAAAGTGCCATTGATTTGATGGTAAGATAATTTAACTCGTAATACTAAAAATTAAAACATTTGCTCTTTTCAGGCACTTTTAGTTTTACTTTCTTTTCTTTTATTTTTACTTTGATTTACACTTTAATCACATTTTAAGTACGCATTTAATTTTACTTTCATTTTATGATTGCAATTTTTATTTGAAAATTTCAAGAAAATGCATTAAACGGATTATTCAATTTCAAGAAGACAAATTTATAAAAAATAAAATTCCAGTTTGGGTGTGGTTGACAGCATAAAAGCATTGTTATTGCAATATATTGCGCAACATTGACACAAGGATTACTTCACTTTGCAATTCTGCATTATTTTTTATAATACCAGGGGTTCTCAAGAAGATGTATTATATTTTGTAACAGGTATTTAATGTTTAATGATTTTTTAGTAATTTAAGGCTATTTTTAAGATATATTGTATTTAACCCTATCATTTTAACTGTAAATAAACATAGTATGTATATTTTTTTATTTTTTACATTTTGATAAAATTTTTATTGTAAAACTCGGTTTAGTTATTCCGAGCATTATTAAAAATAACTTGGCGTCCGAGATCTTTTTATTACTGTTACATTGCAATTTTTGTATATTGATGTTCAGTGGAAGTAATCTAGCAGAATTTGTGGTAATTTATCAAATTAAACGATTGAATCGACCCTACTTTGATTTACCGACTGAGCCAAAGGCATTATTTGTGGTGAATGGTTTGTATCTCGAGTTAGTCTAGCGATTTGTTTTTGGAGAACTTTTTACTCTTATTTCTTTAATAATATTATTTAAAACAGTTTTTACATTTTACACCATTGATACCATTACCACTATATTATAGTGGCCGAGAATCGATTTTTTTAACGAGGCGCAGCCGAGTTAAAAAATTAGTCGAGATCACCAAAGTAGTTCGCGCACGTGTTACAAACAAAATTTACATGCGGTGTGCGCACGTTATTATGGTAACGTAAGAAAATAAAAAAAAGTGTCATTTCGCATATTGCTATTAACGTGCGAACCTTGTCATTTTTTGACGTTTGTAGAAAAAGAGTATTTTTTCAACTCGAGTTAAAAAAACAATATTGTACTTAAACAAATAACTATTTTTTAAAGTTTCTAACCCCCTATTCTATAAATATTCAGGTTTGACTCAAATTAACAGGTAACAAAATTATATGCAGAAGTACTGAAGATATTTAAGAAAACTTAATTTTTTCTGCACTTTTCAAATATGTACGTAACATATGTATAATTCCAAAATGTTGATATCTTAGGAGTGGTTTAGAAGTGAATCACGTTTCTTTTTAGTCCGGACCTGGACTACAATTTTTATTGATACGGTGTTTATCCCATATTTGACGAAGAATATATAATATGTGGTAAATATGAAAAAAATACAGAATGATCTGTAAGATATGATGAATTACAGAATTAAGTAAAGTCACTCTGTATCTTGGTTATAAAGAATCTAAAACCTGTAGGTAGCGGACTGAGAAAATTTTATTATTGTAATAAACTTTCAAATCGCAACTGTTACCGCGATAGAAAATATAATTAATGGGTTTTAATATGTTGGTAATAAGTCGCAATTTGATGTTTTTCGAGATATTTTATTTTGTTTTATGTAAGAAATATTTGAATGTATATAACTAAGAATTGAAAAGAAATAGAAAAGCATATGTTCGGGTAGAAAACAGGCGTCCGCTCAAAACTGCCTTTACCGAAGGAGCGTGACGAATCGTTGAAAGTTTCTATACGCACATTCTTGTTGTAAAACCTCACTACTTTAATAATTAATTACGTCGAAACATACCGCAAATCAAAAGACGTCTTTGTTTGGGACTTAGAAATTCGAGACCTAGATGTAGTGTTTGTTACGTACAAGTGCATATTTTAAAAATTAATACTTGTTTTAGTCATATGTGTGAAGATATTCCCACGTAATATTTCCTGTTTTTTTATAACTTTTAAAAATCGGGGTGGATGTGGAAAATAAAAACGGCAGTTGCAGTTAGAGTTCGATTCGGGTCGGATCTATCTGATTGTTTAATTACAAACTCTCATTGTGAACCGTTCTCTCTATAAATATTTTAGCATGTGCATTTTAGTAAAACTATAACCGCGAATTCGGTTTTTTTCTTTTCTGTATTGCATTTTATGTAAGTTTTTCATAAAATTAAAATGGTCGTGTAAATAAACGTATCGCTAAATACCCGGGTTTTAATAGGCGGGCGTGTAAACAATATACCTATAAATAATTGTTATCATCTTGGATTTAAACGGCGTATCTTAACCCGTTAAATATTGGTAAATAAGCGATTAATTAAAGGATTATATTCAAACGTAAGTAGGTATTTTAATCTAAATTAAGCCTATGTAGCCTATTAAAAATCAATCATTGCCTTGCAAGAATTATCTATTTAATTACGCACACAGGCTGATTAAGTTGAAATCTGTTAACATGAAAGGAGCTCGATTCAGACAGTGCCGTGCCCCTCCTCATTGTTAGTATGATTTGGGATTGTTGACAGTTTATTAATATTTGTGTAGAGAAAATAATGCGTATACAAACGTGGCACGATAGACTGGGGTTTACAAGAACGGAGATGACATTAAAAACACCTCAAATTCCATCTCTATTGTCAAACGAACCCGTTCTTATTGTTTTGTATAAATGAATGTGTAAGCAGAAAAAGGGATGCTGTATTTTCTAACACAGTCACTGAAACTTGCGGGTAGGTTACCGGTCGCTTTGTTATGATTTATTTGCACCTTACCCATACAAGGCTTTATTTTAATGAATTTTTTAGGTGTGTTTGATTCCGTCGGCTCATTTAGAATTGTTTGTCTACAAACCGATTTTTCTTTATATATGTAATTTATTGTAATTATATGTATGTATTTTTGTGCTTTTATTAACTACAAAATTGTGTATGTGTAAATTCCTTGCCTATTTATGCGTTCTTATCTAAGTGCAGTTATACTGCATTGCAGTTACCTGTTTAATATTGTACTGTTTGTCGTATTTTATGTGTACGTTAATCTGCCTTATTATTTTATTATTTACTTTGGTGTTAACCTAAAGACCGACATGATTGGTTGAATAAGAGCCACATGTTTGCTATCACCATTTTTATTCTTATTTATTTATCACACAATTGTGGGTGTTATTACACTGTTCGTTTTTTTGTGTTTATGTGTAGTTAGTTAAAGTTAAATTGCTTTTAATTTTTTTTCTGTTACTTAATTTTGTACGCACTTTAACATGATTTAATGGTGTTTTGTTATATATTGAACCTTTTCATTGTTTTTTGTGTTATTTGTGTTATTGATGTACTTGTGCAATTACTTATTTATTAATAAATTTGGTTTTCTTGGTGGTTCTTTATCAACCTAGTAAATTAACGGGTTGAACCAACATTGGGCAAAGCTGGTTAGTTCTAATTTGAGTAGTTTCATTGTTTACTTGTCCCACATGATGCAACACTTAACCTCATCAAATCCTATCGCATTCACACAACACGGCGTATCTTACCACTAGACGGCCAATTCATTTGATCAGATTTGAGGTTTGCGAGTAATTAAATATGAGACTTGTAAATAAATTCTAATGTGTCAATTATTGCTAGGAAAGTCAATGTAAGGCAAGCCGTTAATTTTTTTTTTTTGATTGTGGACCTGAGCAGGCTAAATTTGGTCTATCGTACCAAAGCACTCAGGAACACTTAGGAGGATGAATAGAGGGATAATGAATTGCCAATAGATGCCTATGAACAGCTACCTTAAATTTTCTCATATCATAAGTGAGAGGAAAACAGGAACTAGGGAGATCATTCCAGAGTTTAGAAGCCGTGTAGAAAAATGTGAATTGCGCCCGTTTAGTACGACAGGTGGAGATTTGTACTGTATACTGATGATGTGAATGAGCGAACCGAGTGTTTCTCGCAAAGATAGCCTTAGATGATATCAAAGAATATAATTCAGCAGCACAATATCCGTTGTAATAACGATAATACAAAGAAAGAACTGAAATCATACTTCTACGCTCAAGCGACTGTATGTGAGAAGTTAAGGACGGGTCATTTATAAGCCTAATCGCTCTCTTTTGAATACGATCAACGATATCGAAAGCGTATTGGGGAGCACTAACCCAGAGATGAGAATTATATTCCAGATGAGGCCGAATCTGGGCCTTATACAGCAGAAGGAGTTGTCTAGAGGTAAAGTACTGCTTAAATCTGTACAAAAAGCCTATCGTATGAGCAGCTGTTTTGGTAGCTGACAGAAGATGGTCAACCCATGAGAGATTTAAAGATACAGTCATACCCAACAGAGTAATAGAGTCTGAAAACTTAGGAACTGAGCCATTCATACTTACAACAGGAAATGATCGATCTTTTTTGGCGGACACAAGGCAACACTGAGTTTTGTTAGCATTAAATTTAACTGGATTATTACTTCCCCATTCGATAATACGTTGAATGTGTTTGTTGATTGAATTTGCCATTTCAGCTTTAGTTTCTTGATTTGACATAGAAGGTGGATTATCACTTATGAGTAGACTGAGATGAACTACAGTGAAGAGTGCTATCGTCAGCAAAGCAATGGATGGGCTTAATTGTTTAAGAAATAAGGTCATTTTTGTACAGCAGAAAAAGTGTAGGCGCTATAACGGATCCCTGTGGTACGCCCGCGTTAATGCTAACTTCTTTTGAAAAAAATCCATCAACTACGACACGTATTCGTCTTTCATCAAGGAAACTAGAAACCCAGTTGATGAGCGTATCATTTAACCCAAACGAGGTGAGTTTGGCAAGTAAACACTTATGCCAAACTTGGTCAAATGCCTTTGAGATATCTAAAGCAAATTACAATTATTTCACCGAACTGCTCTACTGTATTGTTCCAAACTTGGGTCACATATGAAAGAAGATCGCCAGTCGAACGACTTTGCTTAAACCCATATTGGTGGTCACTAAGTAGTTTGTTAGTTTCAAGGAACGTAAGCAGTTGCGGATTGATGGCTTTTTCCATGATTTTAGACAAAATGGAAGTGATGGCAATTGGTCGGTAGTTTGAGGGATCGGTCTTATCGCCTTTTTTGGGAATAGGTTGAACATTCGCTAATTTCCATGATGAAGGGAGTTCCCCACAAGACATAGAGATCGTATAGAGCTTAGATAGGACTGGTACTAGTTCGGGGGAGCATTTCTTTAAGACAATAGCTTGGATACCGTCTGGGCCAGTCGCCTTATTGAGATCAAGCCTACTGATGATCGATTCCAAGAGCTTGCACCGAAAATGAATTGGTTTCATAGCGTATGAAGAAGAGTTGACTAGGGGCACATCTTTTCCAGAATCATTGAGACACGAGTTTGATGCAAACAATCCACAAAAACATTGGCTTTGTCTACAGAATCAGCAACTACCGATCCGTCAATAGACGTCAGGGGGGGAAATGAAGATGTTTCAAAGTTTTTACTAATGGCTTTAGCTAAAGACCAAAATTTATGACTGCCTAAAGGATATGTAGCATTATTGCGAATAAGTTCAAATTACGCGGTTAGAAATAGGGTACCTTGGGACACTACAAACCTATTGGCTCCTAACGTAAGCACATTTCCCAATTAAACACCTTGTGTAGTTATGATAGAAAGTGTATTCTTTCCGTTTTCGTGTTTTGTAGTTTGCGATAACACGTTAATTTTTTTCTGCTGAAGGCGATAGTTGTAATGCTTAGTGAAAACATAAATATAAGATTTCAATCGTACTCAAGAGATAATACCTAACAGTGCAATATTTAGGATTACTTAAAAATAGCGAATATTACAATCATTTTGCAAGCAGAATTGCGGGCCTAGGCGTTCGTCAATGCCTGCAACTGCGAATACTAGCAAAAACAGTTTTCGGACACGTGATACACATTTTTTGTGCTAACGCTATTAATTCAGTAAAAATATTTTGAAAAATTGGTTTGGTGGCGCATTCGTATGTTGGTATGTTGGTAACATTGAATATATACGTGCCAAACGACTCCAATATGTATGACAACTGCAAGCAGATGTTTATGTATAAAAATCCAGTAGAGCCAATCTAAAACTTTTACGTTTTGCCGGCCTAGGTCAGGAACACTGAGTCTCTGGACGATTTTGAGGATTGAAAAATCAGTGTTACCGGACGAAAGCACAAAAAATTAATTTAATATCCCGCAGATAATTTTACTGAACAAAACAAAATTTCGAAAAGATTTTAAAACTGCGCCTATCCCGAAAATTAAGTTCGCTGTTTACGATTTCTTTTTCAAAGTTACATAATTTTGGCACTGTTATTCAAAAACTTTTAAAATTGAAAATTTTAAACAAAAACGAATATGCTGTACTTACATTTGCCAATCAAACTGTCTTGTTTTGAAAACATCATTAACATTTCAAGAATAACCCGCCTGTTTTTTATTCAGAAAACGCACGAAATACACAATTATTTCAATCGTAATATTTTCTTTTTTATTTTCTTGATTGAGCTTTTATCGACTTCTTCAAAGGTTTGTAATATAAGTGCGGGTTAAATATCGCGTGCAAACGCGTATGAGGGTGTTTTTAAAAGCGATGTGTTAACCGCTCGTTAGAATAATACAAACTGATAATAGAGAAAAAAGTTCCGATAGCGTCGATTTCGTCATTTTATGCCATGGATACCAGCCTATACTGTCAATTAATACATAGAATTCAATGCCCGCGCATAATTCAATGGAATTTTTTATTAATTACATGTTTTCTTATACACAATCATGATGCTTTATGTGTGGGGTTCTTTGTGATTTTGATCGACAAACTGTTTAACCTTTTAGAATTTTAGTCATTTAGCTTAAAATTGCTTTGTGTTCCAGGAATTGTGTGCTGACTTTTAGAAGCTTCTATTAAGCAACAGTGTAATATAGATTTTATGTAAAAAAAAATTAAATACTTGTATTACCAATCATTTTGGCCATATATACACTTTATACATAATTTATGCTTAATTGTTTTCAGCGTCCCTCTAGGAACAGGCAACTCGGACATTTGTTCGGAGTGCCAGGCTATGGGGCCGCATTTTAACTGTAAGTGTATGAAAAATATTGATGTGTCAAACACCCCAAAAAATTTCACATATTGATATATTCGTTCGCTAAAAATTTACGTTGTGTAGCGTATTTATACTACTTTGTCTAAAAATTAAAAATATTTACAATTCTTGGTATTTCTAAAGAAACCAATCACAAAAGAGCGCGGGTGTGTTTAAACAAATAATTGTTTTTACGTTCCAGGGGAGAAAGAAAATCTCAGTATTAATTTAATTTTGTGAGGTTGTGATATACACAATATTTAAAGATATCAATTTCAAAGATATGAAAGATTGGACAATGATTCATTCTCAAATGTTAAATGTTAAAACACATAAAACAATAAAAATTGAGTATAAACATAAAAATCTAGTAAATTTTTAATTTAAAGGCAGAAACATTATATAAAGTAATAATTAAAAATTATTATTAATTTTATTAAATACATGAATAAAAAGTTTACCTCGAGTAAGATTTGAACCTACGACCTGTACTTTGCTAGAGTACCGCGCTAACCAACTGTGCTATCGAGATTCAAGCCCCAATCGATGTAAATTTTTTCTTTATGTATGTAGAACTGATGTAAATTCTAAATATAATGAGATTATAATCAAATTACTTATTAGTGGAGTTGATCGCCATATTTCTACAGTTTATGCTTTTTGGGTGCGACTTTTCGGAAGCGGACTCTGCTTCCGTCATCAGGCTTAGTCCTCAGAAGGACTGTTTTCGCACTTGAGTCGAATTCATATGTTGTATATAATTTTTTAATTTTTTTCCCAAGCACTTGACTACTCTCAGATACGAACTGGCACCTTACTAGTCTGACACCTTTGCGCCACTGAGCCACTGAGTAATCCTATATATATATATATATATATATATATATATATATATATATATATATATATATATATATATATATATTATATATATATATATATATATATATATATATATATATATATATATATATATATATATATATATACCGGTGGTCGTAAAGTAAGGAATAAATTCAATATCTCATAAAGCACAATTTTTGCAAAATCGCTCGGACCCGTCGATTTAATTTTTTTCAGGGCATATTTTGCGAAAAAAATTTTATACAGATTTTCTCAAAAAGCTTTGCTAAAAATTTTTTTAATTGCAACCCAATTTTTTATTGCATTTTGGATTGCCCTTACAATTCTAGCTCAATAGTAGGCTTTGGATTTATCACGCGAAACAAAAGAATAATTAATGTCAATAGTTATTATCGTTGACAGTTCTGTGTGTATTTTCGTAACGTTTCACTAGTTTTTCAAAGTCTAGTATTAAAGTTATTATCGTTGACAGTTCTGTGTGTATTTTCGTAACGTTTCACTAGTTTTTCAAGGTCTATTATTAAAGTTATTATCGTTGACAGTTCTGTGTATTTTCGTAACGTTTCACTAGTTTTTCAAAGTATATTTTCGTTTTTTTAACACTAAATTACATTAATATGCGGCTTACTGAGACACAGCGCATAGAAATCTTGATGATGATTGGCTACGGTAATCGAGTTAGAACGCAGCAGGAAGTTTGTGACTTATTTAATCAAAAATACCCCAATCGTCCGCCAATATCGCAATCGACAGTTAGCAAGATTGAGCAGAAGTTTAGTCAATTCGGTCATGTAAGAGATGTTCCTAGATGTGGTCGTCCTCAAGTTGATGAAAATAAGCAGTTAGAAGTCTTATTGGCGGTTCAAGATAATCAGCATGTAGTATCTAGGCAGGTAGCAAAGGACATGGATATTGGAAAAACAAGTGTTCTAAAAATACTACAAACGAATAAATACCACCCTTATAAGATGCAAGTTCATCAAGAACTCTTGGAAGGAGACTTTGAGAGACGCCTTGAATTTTGTGAGCTTTTGCAAAATATGTGTTTGGAGAATTCAAATTTAGTGAAAAATATACTTTTTTCCGATGAAGCCACTTTCTGCTTGAATGGTAACGTAAATACCCAGAACTATCGGTACTGGTCCGATATAAATCCACACTGGATGAGGGAAGGACATACACAATTCAATCGAAAAATAAACGTGTGGGCTGGCGTTGTTGGTGACATTATTGTCGGGCCTTTCTTCTTTGAAGAAAATTTAACAGGTGAGAGATACCTGAGTTTTCTAGAAGAGGAACTTGTTCCAGCTCTGGTTACCCTTTTTTCTGAGATAGAACGTCTGGATTTGCCACACCATTACATCTGGTTCCAACAAGATGGTGCTCCCCCCATTTTGCTGTGGTAGTTCGAACTTATTTGCACGACACTTTCCCAAACAGGTGGATTGGAAGGAGCGGTGTTATTGAGTGGCCACCAAGATCACCCGATCTAACACCACTAGACTTTTTTTACGGGGATACCTTACAGGCAAGGTATTTAAAAGCCAACCGGCAAATCTAGATGATTTAAAACAACGCATCCGTCAAGAAACACGTCGAATAACGCCCGAAATGGTTCGAAATGGGCAGCATGAATTTGTAGATCGATTAGGCTATTGTCAGTTGACTAACGGAGGTCATTTCTAACATTTGCTGAAATAAAATTATTTTTAAGTTTACGCATCTTTGTTTTCGATATAATAAAACGTTATAAAAATTATTTTATTTTTCGTTTTCTTCATGATCTTTTTTCAATTTTTAAATTTTGAATGCGAATAACTCCAAAACTCTTGGACTCAGGTATAGCACATGCTACATGACAAATGTTTAGAATTGTAAGGGTAATCCAAAAATGCAATAAAAAAATTGGGTTGCAATTTAAAAAAAAAATTTTTTTTAGCAAATCCTTTTTGAGACACCCTGTATAAAAATTTTTTTTCGCAAAATATGCCCCGAAAAAATATAAAACGGGTCCGAGCGATTTTTGAAAAAAATTGTGCTTTACGAGATATTGAATTTATTCCTTACCTTACGACCACCCGGAATATATATATATATATATATATATATATTTGCGCGGTAACTTCTTGAGCAGGTGTATTGCGCTTAAGCTCTTCGCGCATTATTGGAATCGATATGGGTTTCATTTCTACACTAGCTTGGCTTATTGGATTTTCCGCTAGTGTGACGTAAGTGGCTTCTTTGAGTTTTCGACGAGTTGTGTTCTCGTCCTTTGCCACTATCTGTATGTTATCCCATTGGATGCGGTGGTCTTCGTTCCAGACATGTGCGGCGATTCCTCATCTTTCTGTTTCGCCCTTGCGGACGTTGTTCTTATGTTCCTGCGTTCTCACTTTGAGTGGTCTACTGCTCTCTCCTATGTATGCTTTGCCGAATTCGTATGGTAGCGTATATACACAATTCTTGGAATTCTGATCTTTGTATGGTTTGGTTTAGGTTAGTATTCCCCTAGCGCACTGGTCGATTTGAAGGCAGTGCGTATCTTGTATTTGCTGCCTATCCTTCGTATTTTGTCTGAGGTACCTTGTATATATGATATTATCGCTGTATATTTAGGTTCTTCTTTTTAGGTTACCCTTTCCTTGTTTAGGTTAGGTGTTAGATCGGGGTAGCCATTTTCTTTGAGTGTTCTCTCTTATTTTGAGCATATCGTACAAGCATTTTGCCGCACCTAACTTCACGTTTTTGTGGTAATTGGAGTTGTAGTGTAGGTACCTCTCCTTGTGGGTAGGTTTCCTGTATACACTTGTCCTGTGTACAAGTACATCCAGGAATGGCAGTTTTTGTTCCGACTCCAATTCCATTGTGAATTTTATGGAGGGTGCGCGGCTATTTAGATGATCTAGGAATTCATCTAGCTTATGCTCGCCGTGTTGCCAAACTACGAAAGTATCGTCCACGTATCTAAGCCACGTACTTGGTTTCTCTGTGAATTCGGATATCGCTTGGTCTTCAAAGTCTTCCATATTGCTCACTATGGGTGATAGTGGGGAACCCATCGCCATCCCAAACTCTTGTTGGTAGAATTTGTCTTCTACTTGGAAATATGTAGTTCTAACGCATATTGTCAGAAGTTCCATTATTGTGTTTACCGAGAGTTGCGTGCGTTTGTCTAACGTTTCATCCTTTTCCAGCTTGTTTCTTATGATAGTTAGTGTCTTATCGGTAGGCACATTTGTGAATAGACTCACAATGTCGAAGCTTACCAGTATTTCTTCGTGATTTGGTTGGAATGTTCTAATGGTTTCCACGAAGTGCTGCGTATTCTTGATCATAGACTCAGTTTTTCCCATAAGGGTGTGATAATACCTAGCAGATAGTGTGCTAATGGGTGGCAAGGTGCATTTCTCGAACTCATAATTGGTCTCAGAGGAATTCCACCAATTGTGAGCTCGTGAAATTCACCCTGCCACCCATTAGCACACTATCTGCTAGGTATCATCACACCCTTATCGGGAAAAACCGACTCTATGGTCAAGAATACGCAGGACTTCGTGGAAACCATCAGAAACTTCCAACCAAACCACGAAGAAATACTGGTAAGCTTCGACATTGTGAGTGCCTACCGATAAGGCACTAACTATCATAAGAGACAAGCTGGAAAAGGATGAAACGTTAGTTGAACGAAGACAAATTCTACCAACAAGAGTTTGGGATGGCGATGGGTTCCCCACTATCACCCATAGTGAGCAATATATATATATATATATATATATATATATATATATATATATATATATATATATATGAAAGACTTTGAAGACCAAGCGATATCCGAATTCACAGAGAACCCAAGGATGTGGCTTAGATACATGGACGATACTTTCGTAGTTTGGCAACACGGCAAGCATAAGCTAGATGAATTCCTAGATCATCTAAATAGCCACGCACTCTCCACAAAATTCACAATGGAATTGGAGTAGGAACAAAAACTGCCATTCCTGAATGTACTTGTACACAGGAATGACAACACCTTCACTACAAGTGTATACAAGAAACCTACCCACACGGGGAGGTACCTACACTACAACTCCAATCACCTCAAAAACGTGAAGTTAGGTGTGGCAAAATGCTTGTACGATAGAGCAAAAACGATATGCTCAAAACAAGAGGACCTGAACAAAAAAAAAGAAAATACCGCTAGAACACTCAAAGAAAATGGCTACCCCGATCTAACACCTAACCTAAACAAGGAAAAGGTAACCTAAAAAGAAGGTACCTCAGACAAAATACGAAGGATAGGCAGCAAATACAAGACTCGCACTGGCTTCAAATCGACCAGAACGCTCAGGGGAATACTAACCAAAACCAAACCATACAATGAAGGTCACAATTCCAAGAATGCGGATGCGGCAGAGTATATATAGGAGAGAGCAGTAGACCACTCAAAGTGAGAACGCAGGAACATAAGAACAACGTCCGCCAGAGCGAAACAGAAAGATCAAGAATCGCCGAACATGTCTGGAACGAAGACCACCGCATCCAATGGGATAACATACAGATAGTGGCAAAGGACGAGAACACAACTCATCGGAAACTCAAAAAAGCCACATACATCACACTAGCAGAAAATCCAATTAGCCAAGCTAGTGTAGAAATGAAACCCATATGGATTCCAATAATGCGCGAAGAGCTTAAGCGCAATACACCTGCGCAAGAGGTTACGGCGCAATACGCGCAATAAACTTCTGTGCAACCACGAAAAGTTTAATATATATATATATATATATATATATATATATATATATATATATATATATATATATATATATATATATAAGTTCTAACAAATATACTGGGTCCCCCATAATAGACTACCTATTAATTTTCTTAATTGATTTACTTAAAAAGTCATTTTTCTAATAAATTAGTTAATTGTCATTAAGTTTTGACACATAATTTAACCTTTAGTTTTAATCCTCATGGATTATTAGGTTCAAGTTTTTTGCGTAGAAACTTACATAAGAAGTAACTCGATAGGAGAAGTAAGGCGTGCATTCCGTCGTCTATTTAACAATAGGTTCTGTATAACAATAGGGGTCATGCTCCAAACCGTAAAACTGTTATGTCATGGATTCACCACTGGCGATAAAATGGTTCTGTGCAAAATTTGAAGAAACCTGGACATTGAAAGAGCAATTCGTACTCCTGAAACGAGTCACAACTGCGTTCACAAGAAGTCCCACAAGGTGTGCTAATAGACAATCCCTTGTTTTGGGAATATCAAAAGGGAGCCTACTCAAGGACTTAAAATTTCATACGTACAAATACCAAATGACGCAATATCTTAGTTATCCAGATACACAAGCCAGATTAGGTTTTTGCCGAGAATTTTTAAATTTGCATCGAAGAGACACCCACAATCTTTTAATGACTGTCGAGGCAAAATTTATTTGAACGGCACGGTTAATTAACAGAATTTTAGGTTTTGGTCAAACTACTATCCTCAAGAGATCATTACAAACAAACTCCATAATCCAAAAATTTTGTTCGGTGCGCGGTAGGCTCATTTGGCATTATTGGTCCATGTTTTTTGAAGATGGAAATAACCGTCCTCTAACAGTAACGTCCGAGCGTTACGTAAATATGCTAGAGACGTTTTTTATTCCTAATTTAGAAAGAAGGGGATTGCTAAATATTATTCCAGCAAGATGGAGCATGAGAGTTCAAAGAAAAGTGTTTAATGAGCGACTCATTTCACGATTTGGGGATTTAAATTGGCCTTTGAGGTCACCAGACTTAACAGCACCAAACTCTTTTCTGTTGGGCTAATTAAGGGTGAAAGTTTTTGCAATTCGTCCAGAAAACATCCAAGAACTCAAAGTCCGAATTGCTGAAGAAGTCCGGCGTGTAGATCAAGTTTTGCTTCATCGTGTCAAGTCACTTAAAAGTTAGGTTAAATTGTACGTTACAGTAAATCCCAAAGAGTAGCTTATAATTTAATGTAATTAAATGTTTATTTTATTAAGTTTTAACAATTTTATTGAACTATTAAAAGGGGTAGTCTATTATGGGGAACCCAGTATATTGGATTACTCAGTGGCTCAGCGGTAAAGGTGTCAGACTAGGAAGTGAATGGTACAAGTTCGAATCTGAGAGTAGTCAAGTGCTTGGGAAAAAAATTATATACAACATATGAATTCGACTCAAGTGCGAAAACAGTCCTTCTCCGGACTAAGCCTGATGATGGACGCAGAGTCCGCTTCCGAAGCGTCGCGCTCAAAAAGCATAAACTGGGGAAATAGGCCGATCAACTCCACTAATAGGAAACCACAGTTACAAAACACTTATAATACAGAACAAATTACTTATATTAATGGAATGTGAGCCTGCAATATCGCAAGGATTCAAACATACTAAAGCAAATTGACTAATATTAATTTATTATAAGTTTTGTTATGAACGAATAAGTTCAACGGTAAATATGTAATTAAAAATTATTATTAATTTTATTAAATACTTGCTAATATTAATTAATTATAAATTATAAATTAATAATTTTTTTTCGCTGCCTCGGTGCGCGTAGCATGTCTGATGTCGAGGCGAAGGCTTGTTTGTTAGATTGATAGTGTTGCTGAGTGGCATTTTGTATCTAGTGTAGTTGTATTCTGTTATTTTTATTATATCTTTGATTGTCTGGTTTCCGTGTTTTTGTGCGTTAATTGTTGTTTTCTTCTTTTTGCTGCTCGATTGTGTTAACTTGAAGGTCGTTGTATAGCTGTTTGTTTCTTATGTACCATGGTGCGTTTCTTATTATTCTGAGTGTTTTATTTAGGAGTGCTTGTAGTTTGTGGATATTTTTGTTCGTGGTTTAGGACCATACTGTTCCTGCGTATGTCATGGAGAGGATTATTATTGTTTTTAGGATTAGGATTCTGGTTTGGAGGGGTAGTTTGATTTTGTGGGTTATGGGGGGGTAGAGGTAAGCTACCACTTGTCCGGTCTTTTTTCTTAAATTTGCTGTGTATGCAGTGTACGTTAGCTGCGTTCGTCCATTATATTGATTTGCCGTTGATCTTTAGTGTTTGTGGTTGGTTTGTCTTTTCTCTTTGTGAAGTGTAGTGCTAAAGTTTTTTCCTCGCTGATTTTTATCCTCCATTTTTTGAATCACTTTGTTGTCTTGTTTATTGCTTTTTGAAGTTTGCTCGCTGCCAGATCCGGTTTGAGGGATTGTGTGTAAATTACGGTATCGTCTGCGTAAAGTGGTATGTCTGCTGTGGGTTGTGTTGCAATATGTGCTGTGTAGATGTTATATAGTAGTGGGCCTAGCAGTGAGCTTTGTGGGACTCCTGATTTTACGTTTTTTGCAGTGAATTTGTCTTCGTTGGTTTTTATTCTGAAAGTTCTGTTTGTGAGGTATGACTGGATTAGGTTGACGTAGGCAATGTCGATGTTGTACTGTTGCATTTCGTGGAGTAGACCTTCGTGCCATACCTTGTCGAAGGCTTTCTCTACATCAAGGAAGGCTGCTGTGGTTGATCTTCTGTTATTGTAGCCTGCTGTGATTCTTGTGCTGATTCGGAGTAGTTGATGGGTGGTGATGTGTTGGTTTCGGAAGCCATGTTGTTTTGGGGGGATTATTCTATTTGTTCGTGTGGTACCGGTCAGTCGAGTTAGAATGATTTTTTCTGTTATTTTCGCTAGTGTTTTTAACAGACTTATTGGTCGGTAACTTTGTTTTCTGGTTTTCCGGTTTTGTGTATCGGTACGTTGTCTGTCTCTTTCCAAGTATCTGGGAAGTTTCTTAGCTGGTGTACTTTGTTTGCTATTAGTGTAATGTATTGTATTACTGTTGGTGGTAGGTTTTTCAGGGTTTTGTTTGATTTCGTCGGGTTCTGGTGCTTTGTTTTATGGGAGAGTTGCTATAATGTTGTGTATTTCTTGGTTGGTTATTTCTGTGTGTTTGTAATTGTCTTGTTGGTTTTGTATGTCTTTCGTTTGTAGTTCTATTGATTCTGTTCCTGAGATGATGGTGGGTTTGGTTGGAATTGTTCTTCCATTGCGTCCCCGATAGCGTTGGCTTTTTGGACGTCCGTTACTGCTGTTTTGTTTTATTCTTTTATGGGAGGTATTTCTGCGTAGGTATTTCTTAGTATTTTTGGTAGTTTTCATATTGTCTATGTACTTCTTCATGCGTTGTCCTCTTGTGTTTTCTTTCCTGCTATTCCATTGGTAGTTTTTTGAGTTAAGGTATCCTATGGCGAGCGTGGGTTGTTTGGGTTTTAGAATCTTGTCAAAATCGTTGGGGTGAAAGTGTGGTTCATTTGCTTTGTGTGCAGGGTAGTATACTGCGTAGGGGTGTATGTGTTGATATTTGATGTGTACTTCTATTGCTGTTGTTTCTATTTTTCATTGTGTATTCTGAGTAATGGTGCATTGAGATGTTTGTACATCTCATATATATATATATATATATATATATATACACATATATATGGCTGTTGCTCCGCCTTGTCCTGTTTCTCTGTCTGTTTCGTAGAATTTGTAGTTAGGAATGTTAAGTATCTGATTGGACTTAAGATGGATTTTGCCTATTAGCATGATGTCTATATTATGTGTGGATAGGAAGTGGGATAGCTCTTGTTTTTTGTGTAGGATGGACAGAGCGTTCCAGTAGGAGATGTTTAGGTTTGCGGGACTTTTATTGTCTTTGTCATAGGGATACTTCTTTTAGAGGGGTTGTTGGTGTGTTTAGGAAGTTTATGGATTGTGATTCGGTTGGGTTTAATTGGTTGAATTGGATGAATAGCTCACCTATTGGAGTTGCTATTTTTTCGCTGTTGTGTTCTGTTGTGTTTTTTGATGCGGTTGGTTATGTGGTAGTATCTGAGCTGCTTACTTGATCGGTGGTGTCTTTACTGCTTCGCTGTATGATCTTGCTGGATTTGATTGTTTGTTTTGATTAGAGTTTGTTTTGGGGTATATCTTACAGTATAGGTAATTCGCGAGGTGTAGGCCGTCGCAGTTTGCGCACTTTGCCGGTTTCGTTTCACAGAGGTGTGTTGAGTATGCTTTTCCGCACTTTAAACATTTATATTCTGCTTTGCAGTTGTTTTGGGAGTGTCCGTACTTTTGTCACCTGTGACATTGACCTGTCGACCTCTTCCTGTACATGGCTTCTACAGTAATTTCCAGGTGACAGCATCATTTTAAAGAGTAGATACATTTGTATTTCTTTTGTACTTCGATTGTTACAAGTGGCATTAGTTTTCCTTCCCTGTGGACCATCCTGATGCATTTTAAAACTTCATAATCCTGTAGGGCAAGGTTTTCTTTTATTTATTCATCTATTATAAACGTGAGTAGTCCCCATTTTGAGGGTTAATTCGCTTTTTAGTTTCGAAGGTGTGATATTGAATATTTTTATATCGAAGTATTTTGTTAGGGCGCGGTAGCCTGAAGTTGTTGGTGTATGTATGCGGATTCCGTCATTAACTGCTTTCGCTCTTGTGTATTATACATTTTTGTTATTGAGGTTTGTGGCAATCCTGTTCCATTTATCCGTCTCCCTGAGGACTACTGGTGGTAGCTTTTCTTCGTTATTTTCATTATTTTCTGATGTTTGGGTGTTTTGTGTTTCAGGTTCTTCTGCGTCTTCTTGTATTTCTAATATTTGGTATTTATTGCTGGTCGTGATAGTGGGTGATGTTATTTGTAATTGTTTGCATGCTCTTTTACTTTTACGTGACTTTTCTTGTTCGTCTACAATCATGTGTTGTACCTCTTGTGTGTTAGGAGTTTGTGGTATGTTTTGGGTGGTTATTTGTTTTTGGTTTCGGTGTTTGTTGTGTTTTGTTTCGGTCTTCAATTGTGTTTGTTGTTGATTTTATGTTTATTAAGTGTTGTATGTGTTTTAGAACTTTTTGTAGTTCTTGCAGGTTTAAAACGTCCATTGTTAAGGAGGGGTCCGTCATTCGCACTGTTCCGTTATCCATTTTGTTTGTATTATTGTCATGAATTAACATTGTTTTTTCACTTTGTATTGCCACTATTTTCACTAATTTAAGTATTAATCACTAACTTATGTGCTATAAACTTACTCACTATGGACATTGTTTACTTACACTAATTATATTATGTATAATTGTTTGTGGGAAACACTTATCTTAGGTTTATTTGTTGCACTGGGCACGCCCCGGTAAAAATGCGAAACAGACCAAAAATAGTTATAAATGACAACAGAACTTTAGATATAATGCAGAGTTTCGTGGAAGATCCACATACATCCTCACGCAGGGTTGCACAATTACATGATATAGGACATTCTTCAGTCTTATGCGTATTACATAAAAATAAATATCAACCATTCAAAATTCATTTATTGCAAGAATCAAGTGAAGATGACTTCGACTGTAGATTAGAGTTTACTGAGGTAATGATGGATAAATGTTAGGTGGTAGGCATGTATACTCCATGCCAGCCGGGTAGGTACCACCACCCTTACCATGGGTTCCTTAATATTGGGTCTCCGATTTTCTGAGCTCGGTAAGGGCTGCCGGTTACCTTTTCCATCATCCTCAATCTATTCTCATCCTTATTCTTCCTTCTCGCCCTCACTGTCTTCCTATCGGATTAAAAGTCCCAAATTAAAAAATAAGATGGCTGTGGTTTCTAGGGTTATAAATTCCGGACGTAAAATCCTGCCCCGCTCGGATGTCCGGGAGGGCAGGGCCCAAGCGACCTCGGTCATCGAAAGTATCAACTTTCTGGTTCACTACTGCAACATCCGCGGTATCAGGTCTAATCTTAATGCTATTCACCAAGATCTTGAACAATTACAATCTGATATATTGTTTCTATCTGAAACACAAGTCTCCTCGGAAAGCTCCGAGTCACCCGACTTGCAATTTCCTCAATACCATCTTCACTCTAACTTTCGATATAAAGGAGGCGTATGTGCCTACATCAAGGACAGAATTGCTTGCAAGAGGGTTTCTTCCTTAGAAAATAAAAATTTTGACGTGATTTGGTTTAAACATTCTGGTCCTAATTTTGTGAAATTCTACTGTTGCATTTATAGGTCTCCTAATGACAGCAACTTTCAAGACTTCTTCAATTACCTTAGTACGAAAGTTGACTATCTCCTGTCTCAGTTTCCATCTTGCGATATCTCATTTGTAGGCGATTTCAATGTTCATAACTCTAATTGGCTTCAATTTTCATCTACTACAAATCGTGCTGGTCATAGTGCAGAAACATTTGCTATCTCATGTGATCTCACACAAATCATTTCTGAACCCACAAGAATCCCTGATAACCCTAACCATACTCCTCATCTTCTAGATCTCTTTCTTACATCAAACCCTCTTGTTTATAAAACTTCCGTTCTTTCGCCTTTAGGTGTTTCCGACCATTGTCTCATAAAAATCATTTCTACTGTACCTAATTCCACTGTTGTTCGCAAAACCGATATAGCCTTGTGGTGTTTTAAGTCAGCTCGATGGAGTGATTTACGGGATTTCTTTGCAACCTTTCCATGGCGTGAATATTGTTTTAAGTCGTCCTCTTCTTCGGACATCGCTCTTTCAGTATCTGAAGTCATCCTCATGGGAATGGAGTTATACATTCCGAAAAAACAGTACCGTGCAGGTCATTCACGTTCCCAACCCTGGTTCAATAAGGCTTGTTCTGATGCAATATCTTTAAAAAATAAATGTTACATTAAATGGAAATCTAATAAATCGGTTGACAGTCATGTAGAATACGTTGGTGCTAGAAATATCTGCAAAAGTGTCATCGCTAAAACTAAAAAGTTGTTCGAACAACGAAAATGCAATGAACTAGCTACATCTCCTTTAGGCATTCGTAAATTTTGGTCTTTAGCAAAAGCCATTAGTAAAAACTTCCGAACATCTTCATTTCCCCCCCTGACATCTATTGACGGATCGGTAGTTGTTGATTCTGTAGACAAAGCCAACGTTCTTGTGGATTTGTTTGCATCAAACTCGTGTCTCAATGATTCTGGAAAAGATGTGCCCCTAGTCAACTCTTCTTCATACGTTATGAAACCAATTCATTTTCGATACAAGCTCTTGGAATCGATCATCAGTAGGCTTGATCTCAATAAGGCGACTGGCCCAGACGGTATTCCAGCTATTGTCTTAAAAAAATGTTACCCCGAACTAGTACCAGTCCTATCTAAGCTCTATACGATCTCTATACCTTCTGGGGAATTCCCTTCATCATGGAAGTTAGGAAATGTTCAACCTATTCCCAAAAAAGGTGATAAGACCGATCCCTCAAACTACAGACCAATTGCCATCACTTCCATTTTGTCTAAAATCATGGAAAAAGCCATCAATCAGCAACTGTTCACGTTCCTTGAAACTAACAAACTCCTTAGTGACCACCAATATGGGTTTACCCAAAGTCGTTCAACAGGTGATCTTTTTTCATATGTAACCTAAGTTTGGAACAATACAGTAGAGCAGTCCGGTGAAACAGTTGTAGTCGCTTTAGATATCTCAAAGGCATTTGACCAAGTTTGGCATAAGTGTTTACTTGCCAAACTCACCTCGTTTGGGTTAAATGATACGCTCATCAACTGGGTTTCTAGTTTCCTTGATAAAAGATGAATACGTGTCGTAGTTGATGGCTTTTTTCAACAACTAACCACATCCATTGCTTTGCTGACGATAGCACTCTTCACTGTAGTTCATTTCAGTCTACTCATAGTGATAATCCACCTTCTAGGTCACATCAAGAAATTAAAGCTGAAATGGCAAATTCAATCAACAAAGACATTCAACGTATTATGGAATGGGGAAGCAATAATCTAGTTAAATTTAATGCTAACAAAACTCAGTGTTGCCTTATGTCCGCCAAAAAAATCGATCATTTCCTGTTGTAAGTATGAATGGCTCAGTTCTTAAGTTTTCAGACTCTATTACTCTGTTGGGTATGACTGTATCTTCAAATCTCTCATGGGTTGACCATCTTCTGTCAGCTACCAAAACAGCTGCTCGTAAAATAGGCTTTTGTACAGATCTAAGCAGTACTTTACCTCTCGACAACTCCCTCTGCTGTATAAGGCCCAAATTCGGCCTCATCTGGAATATAATTCTCACCTTTGGCTTAGTGCTCCCCAATACGCTCTCGATATCGTTGATCGTATTCAAAAGAGAGCGATTAGGCTTATAAATGACCCGTCCTTAACTTCTCACATACAGTCCCTTGAGCATAGAAGGATGGTTTCAGTTCTTTCTTTGTATTATCGTTATCACAACGGCTATTGTGCTGGTGAATTACTCATTCACATCATCAGTATGGAGTACAAATCTCCACTTGTCGTACCAAACGAGCGCAATCCACATTTTTCTACACGGCTTCTAAACTCTGGAATGATCTCCCTAGTTCCTGTTTTCCTCTCACTTATGATATGAGAAAATTTAAGGTAGCTGTTCATAGGCATCTATTGGCAATTCATTATCCCTCTATCCATCCTCCTAAGTGTTCCTGAGTGCTTTAGCACGATAGGCCTTATTTAGCCTGTTCAGGTCCACAATCATAAAAAAAAAAAAATTGAAAATGGCGGAAATTTCGTTAACAGCATATGTTTTTCCGACGAAGCAACCTTTACACTGTGTGGGAGTATAAATCGACATAATTTAAGGTACTGGAGTGACGTAAATCCACACTGGATGCGTAAAAACCATACTCAAAGACCACAAACATTAAATGTATGGTCAGGTATAGTCGGTACTCAGTTAATTGGGCAGCTCTTTATCGAAGGAAATTTAACGTCAGATAAGTACGAAATGCTACTTAGAAAATGAAATTGTACCTACACTGAGAAAGTTGTTTGGAGCCAATTTTAATCAGATATGGTATTCAGCAAGATGGAGCTCCAGCTCATTTTGGTATAAGTGTTTGGCGTCATTTAGATGAGATATTTCCCGAACAATGGATTGGTAGACGAGATAGTATTGCATGGTCTCCACGTTCACTTGATTTCAATCCTAAAGATTATTTTTATTGGGGATACTTGAAAAATTCAGTTTACAAAACTAAAACAGCAAGTCTTATAGAGCTAAGCAACGAATTATCGATGAATCTCGATTAATTTCTAGACAATCATGGAGAAATGTGGTAGATGCATTCTACCATTGATTAGGGTACTGTCGTCATCAATCATTATGTTGTAATCTTTCAATTGTTACGTTTTAATGTAGTTGAAAATAGTTTGTATTAAAAAATTTATTGAGACAATAAGGCGTTGCCATACTTCTGTTTTATGTATTTAAGACCATCTAGACTACATAAAATCATAAGTTTTACATATGGTTGAACTCATATTGAAGAGGAGATTCTAATAATGACTGCAATACAGGGTGATGTATTTAAAAAACCGAAGTAACTAATAATATCCGTGAAACGGCAAATCTGGCAACATTGCAAATGTCAAATCTGGAATCTCCGTAACCCAAAATAGGCTTATCCCAAATTTTGTACAATTCGGACTGACAATTTACGAGATAATTGGGTGTTTCCAGACTTTTGGTCCACTCGGTGTATTTTACTACACTTAGTGTAGTTATATGTTTTGTTGCAACGTATTTGCTATTAGAATTATTATTTGGTGCAAATTCGTTAAAATAAGCCAGTATAAAGTAACGATTTGCTGATGTTTTGATGTTACTTGAGATAAAGTAGGGACTGTAACACTTGGTTACTTAATGATTTGTGTAACACTTTAATCAGTTTTAATTACTGGATTGCTATTCGAAACCTTTACTTATGTCTAGCGTTTATTTAATGTATTTATAACGAAATGTATACAACTGATAAGTGATCTTAAATGTATGAGACTTATCCCTCCTGATTGATATCTTTATTTATTGAAACTACCTCCAACTGCAGCAGTCCAGGTGGCACCCTCATACGTATAACTTTATAACTACCTGCATGGTGTCGAATCCACGAAAATTGAGCTTTTTTTTTATGATTGTGGACCTGAACAGGCTAAATTTGGCCTATCGTGCTAATGCACTCAGGCACACTTAGGAGGATGGATAGAGGGGTAATGAATTGATAATAGATACCTTTTGTTAGCATTAAATTCAACTAGATTATTGCTTTCCCATTCGAGAATACGTTGAATGTCTTTGTTGATTGAATTTGCCATTTCATCTTTAATTTCTTGATTTGACATAGAAGGTGGATTATCACTATGAGTAGACTGAGATGAACTACAGTGAAGAATGCTATCGTCAGCAAAGCAATGGATGGGGTTAGTTGTTGAAGAAATAAGGTCGTTTATGTACAGCAGAAAAAGTGTAGGCGCTATAACGGATCCTTGTGGTACGGCCGCGTTAATGCTAACTTCTTTTGAAAAAAAGCCATCAACTACGACACGTATATATAAGTTGGAGTTTCAAAAACATCAGTTAATAGAATTATAAAAAAATATAAATATCATCCATACCATGTCCAACTTGCATAAGAATTAGACGAGGATGACTTCGTTAATAGATTAAACTTTTGCAATTGGGCCATAAATAAAAATTTAGAAAAACCCAACTATTTTAGCACGATCTTATTTACTGATGAAGCTACTTTCCACAAAAATGGATACGTTAATAGACATAATTTCCATTATTAAGATACTGAGAATCCCAGATTTATATTTCCTGTTGATCATCAACACCGCTGGTCACTTAATGTTTGGGCCGGAACTATTGGGAAAAGAAACACGGTCAATGGAGATTCGTTTTTAAACCTCTTGCGCAACGAATTTGAAACTTTTATTGAAGATTTACCTTTACAAACCCTTAGAAAAATGTGGCTGCAATTCGATGGCGCTCCTCCGTATTTTAGCAGAAACGTGAGAAATTATTTAAATATCCAGTTTCAAAACAAATGGATTGGAAGAGCCCGATCTCCTGGCCTGCAAGATCGTCTGACTTGACAAAGCTGAATCTTTTTCTTTGGGGTTGGATTAAAGAAAAAATCTATCAAACTCCTCCAACAACTGTAGATGATATGAAGGCAAGAATTAGAGACGTCATTCAAAATATAAATGTTTCCACGTTACGAAAAGTAAATTTGTCGTTTATTCAAACACTTCATGTTTACAGCAACAAAATGGTGGTCACATTGAACATTTATTATAATTTTAAGTGTTTGTATTTCAGTTAATATGTTTTTTAGTTTCTTATGTATTCATCGCTTGCTTTGACCGACTAATGTTACTCTTCTTCACTGTTATCAACGAAACTTAAATATCTCCGAAATTATTAGAGATAGGTATAGAACATATTTAACAGAAATGAAAGTCGATTAATAGACGAAGACAAGGCATTAAAAAAATATAGCGTGTGCCATTTAAAAAAATGAAGATATAGCATTTTCAAATTTATGTTATTGAATTAATTTTTGTGATCACTCTGTATATTGAAATCTAATTTTGACAATAGATTAAAGTAAGCTCATGTATGCATAAATTCTATACCAAAGATTATTTTTTTATCTTTAAAAATAACTGAGATACGCCTACTTGAATTACTACATAAAAATGTCAGTTTTTAGTTAACTTTGCAAATATCTCAAAAACTGTAAGATTTAGCTTGTAAGTAATTCTTATAAAAAAGATGTAACATTATAAGGAGAATCGAAAAATAAAATAATATATAGGGTGTTCTATTTAAAAATCAAAAGTTCCATATTGTACCGCTTTTATATTACACCCAGTAGAAACCAAACTATTTTTTGATTATACAGCTTATAAAAATAGACAACTTTTGTATTTAACCTTATCTTCTAAGTTTAATGGGTAAGGAGCTATCGACCGAATACGCGTTATTGGGACACCCTGTATATATATATATATATATATATATATATATATATATTTTATTTATAATTTGTGGACTATACATTTATTAATATATTTAATTACAACATTTATCCGTTTTACTAGCAATTGCAGCTGTTGTGGTCAGCAAATGTTAAGCAATATAAATAATTGTAAAAACCAATTTTTAAAAATAGCAAATTATTTTTGTTAACAAATAAATAATTGACAGCATTCTTTACCTTTTCCCCTACTCTTTGTTATCACTTTAGAAATAATCTTGGTACTTGTATCGTGAGTACCAGCATTACATACACAGCTTAATGATTACTACAATCATATCCCTCCCTCCTTTTCTTTACAATTGTTTTATGATTACGTTTATTTAATTTAGTACTACCTTCAGAAATTATTAGATTACGATGATACTTCAAAATAAAAAAAACAACTAATTTGAATAATACTAAAAACAAAAATATAAAATGGGTCGTTTCTATGATTAGATAACGATATTATTAATATATAAACAAAAATTGTAAAATAATTATTGTAAAAAAAGAATTGCGACAAAATGCACGCCGTGGTCATTATTTTTGCTTTTATGTACTTCTGGATTATTTTAGGTGTATCTTGCATTAATTCGTTTGGTAGTGTTGACTTACATAATATAGATGTGTATCTTTCAAATAATCGTCAACGTTTTGATCTGAGAAACATTAGAGTTTCTATCCACTAACTTTTGTTATGCAACAGTTTGTAAGTATATTTTACTTTCATTTTGCTTAATTTTAGTAATTATTTTTTAAGGGGGCAAGCAAATTTCCATAACGAATAATTTTATATAAATTATTGTATATATTTAGTCTGTGATTTATTTATTGAGTTGTATCAATAAACATTGTAATTTTTCGTTCAGCTTTATTTATTGATCAAATGTGGTTCATAGGTTTCTCAGCTGAATGCGTAGCTACCCATTTTTGTCGTGATTTCTAGAGAAAAGGCCAGCTTCTTCTGCACCCAATGAGGTTCAGGGATTAGTTGCGTATTAAAAGCCTTATCACGTCTCTGAAGAAATGCCTTAATTGAGGAAGTGTATTGGTTCCGTCATATAAAACAACACAAATGTTAGACAGTCTGATCTCAGTAAGGTGGTAGGCATGTATACTCCATGCCAACCGGGGAGGTACCACCACCCTTACCATGGGCTCCTTAATATTGGGTCTCCGATTTTCTGAGCTCGGTAAGGGCTGCCGGTTACCTTTCCCATCATATTTAATCTATTCTCATCCTTATTCTTCCTTCTCGCCCTCACTGTCTTCCTATCGGATTAAAAGTCCCAAATTAAAAAATAAGATGGCTGTGGTGTCTAGGGTAATAAATTCCGGACGTAAAATCCTGCCCAATTCGGATGTCCCGGAGGGCAGGGCCCAAGCGACCACGGTCATCGAAAGTATCAACTTTCTGGTTCACTACTGCAACATCCGCGGTATCAGGTCTAATCTTAATGCTATTCACCAACATCTTGAACAATTACAACCTGATATTTTGTTTCTATCTGAAACACAAATCTCCTCTGAAAACTCCAAGTCACCCGACTTGCAATTTCCTCAATACTACCTTCACTCTAACTTTCTATATAAAGGAGGCGTATGTGCCTACATCAAGGAAAGAATTGCTTACAAAAGGGTTTCTTCCTTAGAAAATAAAAATTTTGACGTGATTTGGTTTAAACATTCTGGTCCTAATTTTGTGAAATTATACTGTTGCATTTATAGGTCTCCCAATGACAGTAACTTTCAAGACTTCTTTGATTACCTTAGTATGAAAGTTGACTATCTCCTGTCTCAGTTTCCATCTTGCGATATCTCAATTGTAGGCGATTTCTATGTTCATAACTCTAATTGGCTTCAATTTTCATCTACTACAAATCCTGCTGGCCATAGTGCAGAAACATTTGCTATTTCATGTGATCTCACACAAATGATTTCTGAACCCACAAGAATCCCTGATAACAGTGATAACCCTAACCATACTCCACATCTTCCAGATCTCTTTCTTACATCAAACCCTCTTGTTTTTAAAACTTCCGTTCTTTCGCCTTTAGGTCTTTCCGACCATTGTCTAATAAAAATCATTTCTACTGTACCTAATTCCATTGTTGTTCGCCAAACCGATAGAGCCTTGTGGTGTTTTAAGTCAGCTCGATGGAGTAATTTACGGGATTTCTTTGTAACCATGGCGTGAATATTGTTTTAAGTCGTCCTCTTCTTCGGACATCGCTCTTTCAGTATCTGAAGTCATCCTCATGGGAATGGAGTTATACATTCCCAAAAAACAGTACCGTATAGGTCGTTCACGTTCCCAACCCTGATTCAATAAGGCTTGTACTGATGCAATATCTTTAAAAAATAAATATTACATTAAATGGAAATCTAATAAATCGGTCATGTAGAATATCTGCAAAAGTGTCATCACTAAAACTAAAAAGTTGTTCGAACAACAAAAATGCAATGAACTAGCTACATCTCCTTTAGGCAGTCGTAAATTTTGGTCTTTAGCTAAAACCATTAGTAAAAACTTTGAAACATCTTCATTTCCCCCCCTGACGTCTATTGACGGATCGGTAGTTGCTGATTCTGTAGACAAAGCCAATGTTTTTGTGGATTTGTTTGCATCAAACTCATGTCTTAATGATTCTGGAAAAGATGTGCCCCTAGTCAACTCTTCTTCATACGCTATGAAACCAATTCATTTTCGGTACAAGCTCTTGGAATCGATCATCAGTAGGTTTGATCTCAATAAGGCGACTGGCCCAGACCGTATCCCAGCTATTGTCTTAAAGAAATGTTCCCCGAACTAGTACCAGTCCTATCTAAGCTCTATACGATCTCTATATCTTCTGGGGAATTCCCTTCATCATGGTAGTTAGCAAATGTTCAACCTATTCCCAAAAAAGGTGATAAGACCGATCCCTCAAATTACAGACCAATTGCCATCGCTTCCATTTTGTCTAAAATCATGGAAAAAGCCATCAATCAGCAACTGCTCACGTTCCTTGAAACTAACAAACTCCTTAGTAACCACCAATATGGGTTTAGGCAAAATCGTTCAACAGGCGATCTTCTTTCATATGTGACCCAAGCTTGGAACAATACAGTAGAGCAGTCCGGTGAAACAGTTGTAGTTGCTTTAGATATCTCAAAGGCATTTGACCAAGTTTGGCATAAGTGTTTACTTGCCAAACTCACCTCGTTAAATGATACGCTCATCAACTGGGTTTCTAGTTTCCTTGATAAAAGACGAATACGTGTCGTAGTTGATGGCTTTTTTTCAAAAGAAGTTAGCATTAACGCGGGCATACCACAGGGATCCGTTATAGCGCCTACACTTTTTCTGCTGTACTTAAATGACTTTATTTCTTCAACAACTAACCCCATCCATTGCTATGCTGACGATAGCACTCTTCACGGTAGTTCATCTCAGTCTACTCATAGTGTTAATACACCTTCTATGTCAAATCAAGAAATTAAAGCTGAAATGGCAAATTCTATCAACAAAGACATTCAACGTATTCTCGAATGAGGAAGCAATAATCTAGTTAAATTTAGTACTAACAAAACTCAGTGTTGCCTTGTGTCCGCCAAAAAAGATCGATCATTTCCTGTTCTAAGTATGAATGGCTCAGGTCTTAAGTTTTCAGACTCTATTACTCTGTTGGGTATGACTGTATCTTCAAATCTCTCATGGGTTGACCATCTTCTGTCAGCTACCAAAACAGCTGCTCGTAAAATAGGCTTTTTGTACAGATCTAAGCAGTATATTTTTACGGTTTTACCATGTTATACGGGGTATTTTACGAGTTAGGGCCAATTTTAAGTAAAAATCGTACCGTATTCGAATTCGGTCCAAAAAATGGCACAATATTGCCCATTTAACCTAATCTTTATCTTTAATAATAAGAAAGATACCCATACTATCCTATTCTATCTGGGACACCCTATATATATATATATATATATATATATATATATATATATATATATATATATATATATATATATATATATATATATATATATATATATATTATATATACACGGGGTATTTTAGGAGTTTTTCCAATTTTAAGTAAAAATCGTCCCGCATTCGAGAACTTATAGCCTCCAAACTTAAAAGAAAATAAAATTTATTTCTAATTTGTATGAGTTTTCAAATATGGTCTAGTTTTCACCCAAAATAGTGTTTTTGGAAAAGCTTATTTTTCACACATTATGATCCACAACTCGACCACGTCATTATTATAGTTTTCTTATATACAACACCCTGTATATTATTTTGAAGTTAAACAAGGCTTGACCTGACCATTACACCAATATACGGTTTTACTATGTTATACGGGGTATTTTAGGAGTTAGGTCCAATTTTAAGTAAAAATCGAGCCGTATTCGAGAACTTGTAAACTCCAAACTTAACACCCTGTACATTCTTTCATCCATCGATGGAGAGATTCATCCCCTTCGACTTTACTATTTACATGGGCTACACTTAGCGTCGCCCAATTTATATAAAACTACAACACTTCTAGAACACTGGTTGAAAATGAAAGTAACTAATTTATTAGATACATTAAATGCAAACTTAAATGTTATAAAAGTTGTTCAAAATGTAGACCGTTCTCTCTGGTACACAGGACTATTCTTTCATTGAATCAGGTTTTGTCAAATCAGGCGACCGTGCAGGCCACCCAACAAGAACATTAATACCAACCCATCTATTAGGAAATGTTTCTTTCAATACATTTGTAACCTCCCTGGAATAATGGGCACCTCCCCCGTCGTGTTAGTACCACATTGCTTGCCTGATATTCAGAGGGACATTTTCCAGTAGAACAGGAAGATCGTTTCGTAAGGAATTAGCATACATTTGTGCATTTAAATGAACTTCAAATAAATGGGGTCCAATAACCTGATCTCCCAGTACACTCCCCAAACATTCAAACTCCATCTTTCCTGAAAATTTTTGGCATTATTAAGTGAGGATTTTCTGTTGCATAATAATTGAAATTATGCCGATTCATAAAACCATTTTTATGAAATGTTGCCTCATCAGAAAACGCCAATCTATCAAAAAAAATTGGATCCTGCTGCAGTTTTCTAACTGACCAATTAGAAAAGTTCATTCTATTAGCAAAATCAGTTTCTCGTAACTCTTGGTTCAGTTGTAACCGGTACGGATGAAAATGCACAGAGCTTTGGCTATTACCTACGATTTCTGATAGTTCATGTTGACTCACGTGCGGATTCTCTGTAACGGCCAAAGTTACAGTTAAGTGGTTTTTAGCATTAAGCGCACGTTTGTTAGATTCTGGCGGTTTATACTCAACATTTCCAGTTTCCAAAAATCTCTCAAGTAAATTATTAAAACTTTTCTGATCAGGACATCGTCTATCGGGGTATCTTGCACCATAAGTTCTATTTGCTAATAATCAGTTCTTTTCAGACTCTCCAAGAATAAAAACCATATCAATAAATTCACCTTTGGTGAAATTCATTGTTAAAAAAATAATCTTTTAACAGCAAGTAAATATTAAAAGGGAAATGTCAAATATTGATAGAAGGAGAACGTCATTTATGCCAGACGACTTTTTTTTTAATTGAAAAAAATAATGAATTTTGCTTAGAATAGGTAAGATACCTTTTCATTAGTTTTCTAGAATTGAGCGATGATGGGTATAGCCAAATGTAAATAGTAAAGTCGAAGGGGATGAATCTCTCCATCGATGGATGAAAAATGTACAGGGTTTTAAGTTTGGAGGCTACAAGTTCTCGAATACGGCACGATTTTTACTCAAAATTGGCCCTAACTCCTAAAATATCCCGTATAACATAGTAAAACCGTATATTGGAGTAATGGTCAGGGCATTAAAGAAGTCACAGATAAGAAAAGTAATTAATACTGAACACAGACAGTGATACGACACTTAAATTAAAATACAGAGACCTCTTAATTTATTTTGATTTACTGGACTGCAGAGTGTTAAAGAAGGGGTAATTTTTACAAATATTTGGTCATATCTTTCAAAACACCCTATATAATATATTAAAATGCTATATTTTTTAACGCTTTCGATGAGATCTTTTCGAATCTTGAACAAAATATAGTATGTTTCATTTAAAAAAATATAAGTTTGTGCTACCCCGAATTTTGGAACACCCTGTATAACCAAAAGTATTTTCAAAATGTGCGTTCAGTAACTGTACTAGCTCACACAAAATTTGAACAATATATCTCTTACCACAACCATGTAATCCTCCGATATCAGAAGAATGCGCCACCCTGTATATATATATATATATATATATATATATATATATATATATATATATATATATATATATATATATATATATATCTGGATTGCAATAACTAATGACTCAGATATTTTTATTTCCAACGAACACCGTAGAAATTCAAAACCCACAACAAATAATACAAGCCTACACATTGAAATAGATTTAAAATAAATGTACTACAGGACGGCTTTGCAAATTGTACGCTAATAACAGTTAACTAAGATCTGTTTATGTATTAGCATGTAAACGTATTAATAACTACGTCACTGGCTTGATAGTTAAAATAAATATCTGGTGTGGAACACCACACGACCTTCCTACCTACAAAATGGAAATGAAAAGAAATGAAATAATTTTAATAACATTTTTTTAGGATAATTATGCAACTTCTTTCATAATAAGTTAATTACGAAAATATACAACATTGTAAAAACGGAAACAATTATCTACGTCAAACAGGTGTTTAAAACTTCATGTCTGACAAAGGTTAATATACATCTAGATGCTGACTTATAGTATATTGAGTATCAAGAACAGTAAGGGACGTTTACCGGTCGACGGCCATGTTTGGAGGCTGAGCGATAGCTCTAAAAGAAATGGAATAATTGGAATTCTAATTTGTTTAGGATAAGTATGCAACCTCTTCTTTATACGTTCATAATGAAAACAGGCAACATTGTAAAACAAAAAAATAATCTATCAGAATGACGTTTAAAACTTATACATGTTAACTTAAAAAAAATTCCAAAGCCGCCCGCTTCTATAAGACATCAATAATGCAGTATAACCAGTTTCATTCATATTTAATTAATTTTTTGACTTACCTTGCGTTATATTAAAAAACTTTATAAAGCCAAGTTACGTAAAATTAAATTTTCTTTCAAAAATTCGACTACACTTTTTCTTATAAAATTAATAACTATTCAGATAATAAAAAATTTTGAACTAACACTTAAATTTTACCTTAGGAATTTTTTTGCGGCTAAATTACGCGTCATTTCAAAAAATTGCATAAAACATAATTAATCGATATGTTTAAGGTCTATATCTAGGTATTTTTATATCTTATATCTCTTATACCCCCTGCTGAATTTCTCCCAAAATCCAATCAGTTCTAAGCCAAATGAAAACAAGCTTAAATACTCACGCCCACACGCACGCGCACGCGCACACACATCTGAGTAACGATTACTTTCATAGGAAAGACGTATTTGTTAAAGAAAATTTAATTTTACATAATTTTTATTTATAAAGTTTTTTAATATAACGCAAGGTAAGTCAAAAAATTAATTAAATATGAATGAAAATGATACTGCGTTATTGATATCTTATAGAGGAGGGCGACTTTAGAATTTTATTAAGTTAGCATATGTATGTATATATATATATATATATATATATATATATATATATATATATATATATATATGTGTGTATATTTATATCTATTTAACGTTCAGCCCTTGATAGGAATTTCAACCCTGATTAAGGCCTTTTTGATTTTTTTCATGCCTACGTGTAGGAGTCGTTTTTGTTGATCATTTTTTATTAATTAATTAATTATTGTTTAACCCGGGGAAATTCTCGATCCTAATCTGTTACCCTATAAGATGATCTTAAATCTGTATTCTGATAAGGGTGCGCAAATAATCATTAGACGTAAAAGACAGTTTATTTAATATGTGTCTACTATTAACGTTTATTAGAGCTTGTTTATCAGATATTTGAATGATATAAAACTCATTTAAAGGATTGATTAGGTAATAATTACGTGCGCGACAAAATTGACTGTATTTCCTCATATTACTTTATTAGCGCATTTTTATCAAATGAGATTGTTATTAAAATTATTACATTTATTTTAATTCCTATCTACAGATTGTTTAACATACGAAATTTATTTATACATTGATTAGGTGTTAACTTGTAAGACACGTTTCGCTGAAGGGTACAATAAAATTGTATGCGAGTCCTAACCTAATCTGATAGCTTATAAGATGATTTTGTCTCAAAATCTGTATTCTGATAAATAGATTATTAGAGTCGGTTTATCGGTTATTTCAAGTAATTGTTTCAATATATATATATATATATATATATATATATATATATATATATATATATATATATATATATATATATATATATATACATATATAATGCATGAGAGTGGAACTTGTATTATTTGTTGTAATATGTGTTATTACACTTTCTTTTTAATTGCCGGTTGTAACCTTCTATCTACACAACCTTCAACTTATACACGAATTAATAACGACCTCCAATAGTTAATAACACTATTGAATGGGGCCGCTTATGTATTTAATGGCTAGAACATATAAAATTATTCACACTTCGTTTTAATAGGGTTATCAACTGTTCCTAATTGCAAGGTTGTTAAAACACGTCCTTGTCACGTACAGGTGATATTTCGAAATGTTTCTTCCTGCCCGTAAAAATCTCTTTTGCAATCATTGCACGCAATTTTCGGATTTTGAACGGAACACGGTGGTTTTTGATGACAGCTAGGACACTGATACATACATTTCGCATGCCGTTTTTTGTTATTACAACGCTTTTTGAACTGTTCGCAGTAATAACTACAAGTAAATGCTGAAGTGAGACTAGTAATTACGTTATAGTGCTCATCCTCGAGTATTAAATTTAAAACTACCCTACCCGGTTCCCTAGGACCTTCAAAATAAACTGAATCACCTACGCGCTAATTATAAACTACAATGGTATATGAAGCTAAATGATTTTGAAATGCTTGAATGTGTTCGTAACTACCACCCTGACTAAGATCTACAGCGCTGTTTTGGCAGATTTGTACAGCTCGTGCCTGAAGTAAGGGATAACCCAATGCCATTCTACTACGCATTATATCATTATTTCTAAACGCTATTGCTAGGACTATGGCTCGTGCTAAACAATTGTTTTCGTTGATTGATGCGGGGACAACAATAATACCCTGCTTTTTAACCTTACAAAAATCTTCAAATTTTAAACCCGTCAGATTTTTGCGTCCATAGCCTACAGGTACCGACACTCTATCCACATTTAAAACTAACAAGTCACTCGAGAAAAAACTAGCATTGCTCTGCACTATCTTTTCAAGTAGCGCCATTATCACTTTCACCGACAGCTGGTCCACACTTCTAAATGACAGACCAATTGGTTTGTCCGGGAAATTCGAATTTCTTTACGTAATCCTTACACGGTCTGACGGAGCTGCATTCTTGATAGTGTATGCATACAACTCCTCGAATTCACTCTACAAAAAGATATGTATTAGATAAATAAAATTTTTGGTAAATGGAATATTTTACCTGCAGCCATGTTAAGGGATTATCCTTGCACGTATCGTCATTAAAACTAAATCTTAATGTTTTACGTGCGGTGCTAAATTTTTTTATGAATTTACTGTCTGACTCTCCTATTATATTAATATGATTGAACCCCGTTTGGGAGGAGGATGGCCCGGCCTGTTGCTGGGAACCTGAGCCCGATTGGTCTTTCGCCTATAATGTACTCATTCAGTAAGCGAGACAATAGAAAATTAAAAGACATGCCGTTATCAAATCCTCCGCATCTGTAGTTTCCATCATCTCATCATCGTCAAACACATCCTCCATGTTTACCTGGGCAGGGCTTTAAAAAAAGTACTTAAACTTAAAAATAAAAAATAAGCATATACTTACACTCCACCAACCCGTTGTGCAGCCTCCACAAAATCATAAACCTTTATCGAATCGATAGTGTCATTTTCACACAACATCTTATAAGTAACAATATTATAAGCATTTGCAACCCCTCTTCGGTTAACGCGCCAGCACTGAACAACTCAAGAATTTGGTTAACGTTTAAAGACTCCATAGCCAAGATAACGTAATGCTCTTCTGAACAGAATTAAATTAGCTAAACTAAGCGCACGCTTTTATAGTATTTTACAGGGTCAAAGGTCAAATTAAGTTGTTTTGAAATTCACAAGGCTAGCTTCAAGGCCGATGACTTTCTCAAGTTAAATAAGTTTGTTGTAAATAAAAGATCAATACCTACAAATGGTAGTGTAATAATTTAAATTTTTTTTAGCATGATTAATTAATACATGTCAACTTAAACAATTCCAAGGCTGAATTGAAAAATTCGCAAAGCTAACTTCAAGGCCGTCTTCGTCTATGGCTAACTTCAAGACCAATGAGTTTCTCAAAGTAAAATAAGTATGATGTTTATCTTCTAATACCAAATGACCTTATTGTTGAAGGTGACGTTTTTATTTAGCTTAGCGCTTTTATGACATATTCATGACGACATAAACACTCATTGAAAAATAATTTTAATTAACTAAATGTAAAAATACGCGTCAACTTAAAATCTAAGACCTTTGTTTTAAAAGAACCCTTTTATCATTTTATTACAGAATAGTCTTCGGTAGTAATCTTTAAATATATCGGCACTTTTTATTCTTATATTATCTTAACAATGTATATGGACATAATTAAAAAAGCCTATTTTACACGTCTGGGCCGATTGACCCTCATAATACAGCGCTTAATTATTTAAATTGAAATACAACGGTGTATATATTTTAATCATCTTTTTAATATCACATGGCCTTATTGTTTTTCTTTTAATTGCATGATGCATTTACAGGAGTCCACTAGATAAACATTTCGAAATATCACCTGTATGTGACAAGGGCGTGTTTTAACAACCTTGCAATTAGGAACAGTTGATAACCCTATAACAACGAAGTGTGAATAATTTTGTTATGTTCTAGCCATTAAATACATAAGCTGCTCCATTCAATAGTGTTATTAGCTATTGGAGGTCGTTATTAATTCGTGTATAAGTTGAAGGTTGTGTAGGTAGAAGGTTACAACCGGCAATTAAAAAGAAAGTGTAATAACACATATTACAACAAATAATACAAGGTCCACTCTCATGAATTTTATATATATTGAAACAATTACTTGAAATAACCGATAAACCGACTCTAATAATATTTTATTATGAAAAGTTGTAATCTATCTATCAGAATACAGATCTTAAGACAAGATCATCTTACAAGCTATCAGATTAGGTTAGGACTCGCATACAATTGTACCCTTCAGCGAAACGTGTCTTACAAGTTAACACCTAATCAATGTATAAAGAAATTTCGTATGTTAAATAATATGTAGATAGGAATTAAAATCAATGTAATAATTTTAATAACAATCTCATTTGATAAAAATACGCTAATAAAGTAATATGGGGAAATACAGCCAATCTTGTCGCGCACGTAATTATTACCTAATCAATCCTTTAAATCATTGAAATAGCTGATAAACAAGCTCTAATAAATGTTAATTGTAGACACAGATTAAGTAAACTATCTTTTACATCTAATGATTATCTGCGCACCCTTATCAGAATACAGATTTAAGACCATCTTATAGAGTAACAGATTAGGATCGAGAATTTCCCCGGGTTAAAAAATAATTAATTAATTAATAAAAAATAATTATTAAAAAATGATCAACAAAAATCGACTTCTACACGTAGGCATGAAAAAACCAAAAGACCTTAATCAGGGTTGAAATTCCCATCAAGGGCTGAAAATGACCACCGAAAAGAAACCATAAAATAAGGGTGAAAAATACACCCCCTCAAGTAAGCGAGTAAAAACAAAAAAGGCCTTAATTAGGGATGAAAATTCCATCAAGGGGTTGAAAAAGGCCTCCGAAAAGAAACTATAGGGGTGAAAAATACGGTCTCCCACGTGGGTGAGTAAAACCAAAGAGGCCGTAATTAAGGATGAAAATTCCATCAGGGGTTGAAAAAGACCTCCGAAAAGAAACCATAGGAGTGGAAAAACGCGTCCCGCACGTGGGCATATAAGAAATGGTGGGTTTTCCCCAAAAATCCAAGATGACGCATGATGCCTCTCTTCTACTGTTGCATATTTTCGTAATTAACATTATAAAAGAGGTTGCACAATTATTGGGGGTAATAGCATAAGTGCACCAAAATTACCGACAATTTTACATGAAAACGTGTTTTCTAAAAACTGCATGAGTTTATTTTTATAATTTTTGCGAAAGAGCCCGACATCGAAAGTGGAGGGCTCTTTTAAAAGAATATGAAATATGAAAATGAACGAATGTAGTTTTTAAAGAAAATACGCTTGAATGAAAAATTTTCTGGTTATTTTTAAGGACTAATTAGTGGAATATTTCCCAAATAATTTTCAAAATTAACAAAACTAAATAATCTTATTTACTAGATCCATTTAAGAAATGATCATAATTGGCGTTGTTTACAGACTAAAAAGCGTTTACTATTAGATATAACACCAGATATTTTTATACTCAAAAATAGTAAAATACATTATTGAAATAGCTTTGTTTTTCGGGAAACATCGTTCAACTTTATAATCTAACATATTTACACAAATAGATTTTGCCGTGAAACTATTAATCTAAAGTAAATGACATATTACGTAATGAATATTTTTGAGGGATACTTACATGTAAATATTTATAAAGTTTATTTATTCATTCCGATCAGATGTGAAATCATACATTCACTTTTTGTATATCTAAGTAATTAATGTGTTTATGTAAAGTTGTTAAAGTTGTTTTATTATTATTAATTCAAATGTGACTAATGTAATTATATAAGACATCGCAAAAATATTATTATATAATGCTTGTTTTTCTACAATTCTACTCTGACAAATAAAAAGCGTTTTAGTACTTTAGTGATTACGACGTAGGGTGACAGTAACATGTGGTTCTAGGTTGAAACTTGTTTCAGATAGCGGAGCCAAGATATAGAAGCAAGACGCAAGTCTGATGTTGATTTGAAAACAGTTTCTACGAACAACCAAGGGCACCATACTATTTCAAATTCCCCGCCATAGCACTTCCTGTTTGCCTTTTATGTAGTTACCTAATTAGTGAGTTTTTCCGAACACGTTCGAGGTATTTGAATAGCGAAAGGTTGTTATTGTGGTTACATAACTGGGGAAATCCAGAGAATAATTACATTACGTTAATGACTAGGGAAAACCGTTAAGTACTTTACCTTGAATTTATTTCTTTGCGATTTAAAATTGGGTTGTAATTAAAAATCTCTTTATGTATTTGATTGAGATTGATTTGATTAATTTGATCAATTGATATGATTAATTGGTTTGATTCATCTGGGCGTAGTCTATAGACCAATCAGAAACCAAGCGGCGTGGCCTGCCTTAGGTCCTTCAATCAGAACGCGTCGCCTGGGGCTGTATGCACGACCAATCAGATAGAAGTGAGGTGTGGCCACGTGGGGAAGGAGTTGGTTACGTGACTAACAGTACTCCTCCTCCCCCACTTCCTTCCCCTCCTTTCCCTCGTCCATCCACTACTTCCCCACAACCTTTAATTATGGCTCATAATTAAAAACAAAATGGCGGCTCTGTGGTTCCCATTCTACTATCATCATATGTGTTACTTAAATAGGTATCACAGCACGATTACTTTTGACAGAACGGCGTCAAATTGACTTCTTGTCATTTTGATGAATGGAAAAAATCATGGTCTGCTCTAATGCAAAATAAGATGGGACAATGTAAATGCCTATCAATCTCTATCTGACATGAAATTTTACACGTCCATCTGACATAGATTATTGTTTTTGTTTTTACAGTGTTGCCTATTTTCGTTATGCACATATTAATAAACGCAGTGTGCCACCACGCGAAATTTGGTACCATTTTAAATTTACAATAACCTCGATAAGAACTCTACCTCCGCACATGATTGTCGGGCTACTTCCAAAGATTATAGGATACCGTATAATGGGTTATCGTAGATTGAGGTTATAATGCGCGTGGTAGTAGACACGGCCATTAACAAAAGGGCGGTATAATTACCTTTTTTTCATTTCTTTTCATTTCCATTTTGTAGGTTGGAAGGTCGTGTGTTCTTTCGCACCAGATATTTTAATTTTGTACGTAGGTGTATTTTGTTAAACTATTACTATTTACTGGTAAGATGACTGTAATTGATATCGAATATAAAAAATTAATAAAAAATACACGATTTCATGCCCAAACGCTAAGTGCTTTAATTACATCTACACTTCATAATAATTTATTTGTAATAACTTTTTAACATTGAATGCAATAAATAATAAAGTGGCGTGCCATCCTTTTTAGTGCAATAAAAAGAATTCGGAAACGCTTTTTTATTAACCCACAATTATGTGCTGATTTTTATCATAGAAAGCGCTTCCTTTTGATGCACAAGTTGTTTGGCGAGGACCAATCAAGAAACTACTTTTTTGGTTCGCCTACTTATAAAACATCGGAAATGGCGTTATAAACATTTAGTAATATATTAATTAATTTGATAATTTTCCAAAACCATCCACATACGATTGTTTATAATGAGACAAACGCCTGGAAGGAGTTGCAAAAGCGCAATATTCAATATTTCATATTTCAAGAATGAGCTCAGAATAAAACAGGAACAAAGAAAACTGGCTTTGTATAATCATGCTTGGATCAACCCACTCTAGTTATGATTTAAATAAAGAAACTATTGGCTATGTTACACTTCTTTAATTAGTTTGGCGTAGGTATATGTGGTCACGTTAACATTACGAAGAGATGCATCTTTTCTCTTTGTTGCATCACAAAAAATAATGCAGTAAGTTTAGAAACGGAATAAATACAACCACAAAACCTAATTTAAATAAGCGTGATTGGGTTATTATTATATGTGTATTTAGAGCAACCCCTCATCTTATTTCTTATAGACCCTTATCCTATAATAAAGATTTCATCAAGAATAAGGGGTCGATTTTATCCTCCCACTTTAGTTAAACAATAAAAACCAGTTTTACCTTTTGCAGTTGTGCCTCCATTTATTTACTCACAACCGTTAACATTTCAAGGTAGCAACATCGTTTAAATTTTATAAGGGTAACCTGATATTTGCCGGAAGCTTTGATCTTTTTTCAAAGTCAACGTCCACATAATTAAAGTATATTATAAACAACCCGTAAATAACCTTAGATTAGATTGAAGGATAATAATGAAAATTTGTCTACGAAGGATTGAAAGTATCGATGAAGTAGGAGAACGAGGACTTTTCCGGACCCGGTCCCGGTTCAGTGCGACTTAGAAGGCGGTTGTGACATTTAAATTGTACGCGCGCAAAACCGTATAAAGGTTTTTTGTTGGTTTTTTTTATTAACGAAGGGTTTTATGAAATGTGAATAGTGTTTTAATAGAGTGGCAGCTGCTAAAGTGTACAGGTGCACCGTCTTCTGTCGCCGATCTCATAAAGGTAAGTGTATTTTCATACATCTCTCCTAATATATAAATTGGATTATTTACTTGATAGACTTCGTATTTAAAGCAAAATCTGTGACCTAAATGATATAAATATAGATCTGTTTATGATTCAGGAAAAAAAAAGTCGGAAATGTTTATACCGGGTGTGCACCAAAAAAGTGAGCTTTCTCGCCATCCTTAGAATTAATATTGTCTTGCCTACGTGACATTAACCTACTTTCCTGAAGAGAATCAAGTTTTATAAAAAAAAAATCAGTATTGAAATTCTTATATACCTGGTGATATCATTCATGAGTCAAATCTGAATACGGTTGTTTACTATAATCGGTATTTCTGAGCTAATCACCGTGACTAATCATAACTTTGAACTTTTCAAAAATAATCATCTTTGTAGGTATCGTATGCGTTCTCTCTTTCCATTTTGAATACATGAGAAAGTTGAATTCACATATTCCGTTTATGGACCTTCATCATTTAATTTTGCTATAAATAGGCTAGTTAGTAAGTGAAATCGGGAGGAAAAGACCATATGTGGTTTACAATTTTTTTTTTAATTACTCTAATCTGATAATCCTGTCTGTGCGAATCCTTTATAAGTAAACTAATATACTACTATTCACAAAAGTAAAAGTTTGATTAATACATCGACTGTTTAGGTCGAGAAAGTTCACTAGTGAATATGATACAAATTAAACAATAGCCTAATCAAATTTACACACTGATTAGCATACAAAAACACTAAATAAGTATATCATGCGTTAAATGACAGAAACGTGATGGGTCGCTGCTTTGAGTTTTGATGAAACTGACAGTTTTTTTTCCAGTTTCTTAAAACTGTAATTTAGATATGATTTAAGAGTTAACGACCTATTTAAACTTGTATCTAATTTCCGCAGTGACTTCACCATTTTGACTTAATCGTCAATAATGTCGTTTATAATTCATGTTACGTTGTATAATATTAATATTAAACTAACATAATATGTTTAATCTGATACCAGCTGTTTATATTCAAATTAATTAATATTTTTCATATTGATACGTGATGAATTGAATTTTAATATTTAAACATTGATTACCACATGCGCCTGCTTGCATAACATGTTAATTTTAGGCGATTTAATTATTAACCAGTTTTTTTTTCTGGAAATGTTAACATAAACATGAGTGATATAATGTGTTAAATTATTTCGATACATATGGTATATTGCGAAATGCAAGGGGTTGTCTATTGCCTGAAATTTGTATTTAGCATTTCCAAAGTTATTTTTATTATTTCTCCTTTATTTCCTCAATTTCTGTGACCACGATTATCTGTATTTATAACAAGTGACGCGTTGGTTATTCATCACTAAACTATTTTTTCTAAATTGTTTCACACTAACATAAGGTGACCATTTACCCAAAAAGGAAATACGGGTTATAGAGTCATAAACGCATCACCAGAAGTATCTGAAGGGTACCAAATACTCCTCAGTAAAAGGGAAAGAGAGAAATTTTTTTAAATTAGATGCAAAAAAGTTTTTTATGCTCCTAGTCTAGGTGACAAAGTAGTGGTTGTTTATGATAAGTGTGTAAGCGCCCGAAGCAGGGCTGTAGCAAGGCGTTGGCGAGATGGGCGGCCACCAAGGGCGCAAGTACTCAGGGGGCGTAAAAATGAGCATGAAAAACCCCTTTCTTAGGATTCAGTTGCTCCAATTTATCGAACAAAAAAACCACCTAATTAATGAAAAACAGGCTGGCGGGCGTTTAAAAGCTATTGTACCGACGTAACATATTTATTTGAATCAAGTTGTTTGCTTTATTTTATAAACTGCGGAGCAGCGGAGGTCCTTGTCTACGACAGGCGTGGCGCGGAATCGGGATAGTTGTAGCGCATACTGAGTCACTGCACTGCACCTCGCCCTCTTATTTTTCGCAAGCTCGTCATAACTTGAATACTGCGCTGGGGGGTTTTCCAGACCTCCCGGTGTTGGAGGGCGCAATCTCGCCAAAGATGTCAAGGGCGCCAGCGAACCATGGTACGGCCCTGGTCCCATGTTTTAATGCAGTAAGTAATGTCAAAAAAATATGTCTGGAGTGGAACAACACACGACCTTCCAACCTGCATAATGGAAATTAAAAGAAGTGAAGTAATTTTTTTTGCTTCCATTTTGATTCTTTAATACACATATTAAGAAACGCGGCGCCATCTCCGATGTCATTATAGCCATTAATTCACGAAAATTTTTAGGTTGGCAAAGCTTGATCCGGTATTATGTCATATATGTCACTCGTACAAAACGTGTCAAAAACAGGATGCGTCCCGTGGAAAACTTTGATGTGAGCAAATTCGTGAGCGTATTTTTGGCAATTTCACGTATTTCAGGGAGCGTACATGTAAGATTATCTTCAATTTTCGTGATTTTTTGACAGAATTTGGATAAAACAAAAGGCGACTAGATAAAATTTTTACTGTTATAATTAAGACATTACCAACCGCCACAAAAATCCCTAAATCAACTAAAGTAAAAATGTTTGATTAAGAACGGCCTAAAAAGGGCAAATTACAAAATTAGTTTCACACGCTACGCCACTCGTTTCTTAAACTTCAATTCGTGCTTCAAGAGTGGTCGTATGAAACCTGTTTTTTAATATACTATTCTGTAATTTGCTTCCATTTTGATTTCTTAATAGACATATTAAGAAACGCGACGTTATCATCTCCGATGTCATTAAACCCTTAATTCACGAAATGTTTAACGACAAATTTTTAGGTTGGCAAACATTGATCCGGAATTATGTAATGGTATGTCACTCTTACAAAACGTGTCAAAAACAGGATGCGTCCCGTGGAAAGCTTTGATGTGAGCAATTTCACGTATTTCAGGGGGCGTACATATAAAATTGTCTTCCATTTTTGTGTTTTGTGACAGAATTTGGATAAAAGAAAAGGCGACTAGATTAAATTTTTACTTTTAAAATTAAGAAATTACCAACCGCCACAAAAATCCCTAAATCAACTAAAGTAAACATTTTTGTTTAGAAACGGCCTAAAAAGGGCAAATACAAACTTGTGGCTACTTGAATTCGTGCTTCAAGACTGGTCTTATAAAACTTGTTTTTTAATATACTATTTTAAGATAATTATTCAACCTTTTTTATAATACGTGCATTATCAAAATAGGCAACATTGTAAAAATAAAAACAATAATCTATGTCAAACAGATGTTTAAAACTTCATGTCAGATAGAGGTTAATAGACATAGCTTAAAAAAAAATCCAAAGCCGCTCGCTTATATTACAAGTGAGTGAAATAAGCCATTGTAAGCAAGTGAATAAAATTTGTTTTTAGTCACTGAAAACTAACGTATAAAACACGTGAAAAACTGCAACTGTTGAACAAAAATATTTATAATACAATTTAAGCATTTTCAATCATATTTATTTTACACTTTTTATTATTTATATTATTTCACGCTTTATATTAAGAAACTTTATAAAGGCAAGTTACGTACAATTAAATTTTCTTTAAAAAATGTGTACACATTTTCTTATAAAATTAGTCATTATTCAGATATTGAAAAATTTGAACTAACACTTAAATTTTTTGCCGCTAAATTAATCTATATGGTTAAGATCTATATATTGGTATTTTTATATCTTTGAACTATTCAGCTGTTTCAAAAATATTTTATAAAAATCAAAAGCAGCTCCTAATAAAGCCCCCTCTCCACCGCTGATGTTCTCTAAAAATCTAATCAGCTCCAGGAGAAATGAAAACAAGCTTGAGTACGTGTTTTCGTTGTGGAGTTATCGCGAATACTAACATACGTCCACACACACACAAACGCACGCACCCACGCAGGTACTTGCGCACGCACGCACACACGTCCAATCTTTGCGAAACGTAAAATGAGCTAATAAGTCGGTTTAGCGATAGTGAAAAAGTCAATTGCATAAATATATATATATATATATATATATATATATATATATATATATATATATATATATATTCAGATGATATTTACAATGATAAATATCATGGTAATATAGAAATAAGCTCAGAATAAAAGGTAGATTAAACATAGAGTCATTGCGAAGGAATTGATTAAACATATTTATGTAAACCGCAAGTTGCATAAGTTCAACTTAACATAAAACTAAGTACATTTGTAATTATACGGCATGTTGTTAGCTATTTAATTTAAGTTTCACATGTATTACTTTTTAATCATGGCTGTACAACAGAATTATTCATGCTAGTCGTTTCCGATTATCTTCGGTAGTATTAGAATAGAATTTGCTTCAATAAAATTCATGTTATCCATTTGAATAAGGAAATTCTGTTCTGGTAGCATAATCTGCTTCTGTTCTGAAAGTAAAAAGATAATTTGTATCAGTTAATATAGGTGAAGTAAAGTGAATCTTAAATTGTAAAATAAAAGACGAAATTAGAAGAGATTCATACAAATTACAAGTGTAAAATGTGCAATTAAACAATTATTATGAAAATAACTTACATATTACTGCGAAAGAAAAGTGTTGCAACTTAAAATATCATTGTAAATGTAAATTAAGTGCAAGTGTTGAGAAACCACGTTATGTCAAGTGCGAACATAGAGGTTGAGATGGAAATTTTTCAAAATAAACTATAATTATGTTAGAGACTGATGTATCCTTGTTTTTTTGGGTCATAGAATCCATTTCTGTTTATAGTTTTCCTGTAGAAAGTAAGTTAAGTAAGATATGAGAAAATTTGTTTATGTAAAATTGCATAATTATTGAAATTTAAATGAATTAAGTATTTTAAAAGTAATTAGGGCATATGAGGTATCGGTGGAAAGGAGATTTTGTGTAGATTTCAAAAATAATCATGTTTTTAAAATATGTTAAAACGTTGTGTAAAAGTAATTATTTGAAAATTTCAGAAATATGATTATCCAATAAGAATGAAGGTCCGTTATGTTTGTATAGAAAAATTGTTCCAATCAAATTGGTTGTTAGGCAAAGAAATGGTATGATTTTGTGTGATCGTGTATTTCGTATAACCTAAAATAATTCGTATACCAAAACAATTGAAATTTGTGAAATACATAATAAGTAAGGTTAACGTGAATTATTTGTACGAGTGATGTGTTATCGTTAAACAATCGAAGTTAAATTACGTTTTCAATTTTTTTTAATATAAAATTATTTTAACAAAGTAAACATGGTGTTGCTTACTCAATAGAAAACTACAATTAAATAAAATGTGTATGCAGATAAATTATCACATTTAATTATACAACATTTTTAAATCAAATGATTGTATTTAATTATATCATAAATTAAAATTAAAAGTTTTTACGAAAAGTTTAGTAAATATTTCAAAGAGATATTTAAGCATCATACCTGTATAAGCTTATGCTTATTAATTACCACACGCGCCTGCTTGCATAACATGTTAATGTTAGTCGATTTGATTATTAACCAGTTTTTTTTTCTGGAAGTGTTGACATAAACATGAGTGATATAATGTTTTAAATTATTTCGATACATATATATTGCGAAATGCAAGGGTTGTCTATTGCCTGAAATTTGTGTATTATTTCCGATTTTCTGGCATTTTCAAAGTTATATTTACTATTTCTCCTTTATTTCCTCAATTTCTGTGACCACGATTATCTGTATTTATAACAATTGACGCGTTGGTTATTCATCACTAAACTATTTTTTCAAAATTGTTTCACACTAACATAAGGTGACCATTTACGCAAAAAGGAAATACGGGAGTCATAGACGCATCACCAGAAGTATCTGAGGGGTACCAAATACTCCTCAGTAAGGGAAAGAGGAATTTCTTTAAATTAGATGCAAAATTATGAGTTTTTTATGCTCTCTAGTCTAGGTGACAAAGTAGTGGTTGTTTATGATAAGTTTGTAGGCGTCCCATGCAGGGCCGTAGCAAGGCGTTGGCGAGATGGGCGGCCGCCAAGGGCGCAAGTACTCAGGGGGCGTAAAAATGAGCATGAAAACCCCTTTCTTAGGATTCAGTTGCTCCAATTTATCGAACAAAAAACCACCTAATTAATGAAAAAACAGGCTCTCGGGCGTTTAAAAGTTATTGTACCGACGTAACATATTTATTTGAATCAAGTTGTTTGCTTTATTTTATAAACTGCGGAGCAGCGGAGGTCCTTGGCTACGACAGGCCGGGCGGGGAATCGTGATAGTTGTAGCGCATACTGAGTCACTGCGCTGCACCTCACCCTCTTATTTTTCGCAAGCTCGTCATAACTTGAATACTGCGCTGGGGGGTTTTCCAGACCTCCCGGTGTAGGTGGGCGCAATCTCGCCAAAGCTGCCAAGGGCGCCAGCGGACCTTGATACGGCCCTGGTCCTATGTTTTAATGCAGTAAGTAGTGTCAAAAAATATATCTGGAGTGGAACAACACACGACCTTCCAACCTACATAATGGAAATTGAAAAAAGTGAAGTAATTTTTTTTTGTAATTTGCTTCCATTTTGATTCTTTAATACACATATTAAGAAACACGACGTCATCTCCGATGTCATTATAGCCATTAATTTACGAAAATTTTAAGGTTGGCACAGCTTGATCCGGAATTATGTCATGCATGTCACTCGTACAAAATGTGTCAAAACAGGATACGTCCAGTGGAAAACTTTGATGTGAGCAAATTCGTGACCGTATTTTTGGCAATTTCACGTATTTCAGGGAGCGTACATGTAAGATTATCTTCCATTTTCGTGATTTTGTGACGGAATTTGGATAAAACAAAAGGCGACTAGATAAAATTTTTATTGTTATAATTAAGGCATTACCAATCGCCACAAAAATCCCTAAATCAACTAAAGTAAAAATGTTTGATTAAGAACGGTCTAAAAAGGTCAAATTACAAAAATAGTTTCATACGCTACGCCACTCGTTTCTTAAACTTCAATTCGTGCTTCAAGAGTGGTCGTATGAAACCTGTTTTTTAATATACTATTCTGTAATTTGCTTCCATTTTGTTTTCTTAATAGACATATTAAGAAACGCGACGTTATCATCTCCGATGTCATTATAACCATTAATTCACGAAACATTTAACGACAAATTTTTAGGTTGGCAAACATTGATCCGGAATTATGTAATGGTATGTCACTCTTACAAAACGTGTCAAAAACAGGATGCGTCCCGTGGAAAACTTTGATGTGAGCAAATTCGTCAGCGTATTTTTGGCAATTTCACGTATTTCAGAGGGCGTACATGTAAGATTGTCTTCCATTTTCGTGTTTTGTGACAGAATTTGGATAAAACAAAAGGCGACTAGATAAAATTTTTACTGGTATAATTAAGACATTACCAACCCCTACAAAAATCCCTAAATCAACTAAAATAAAAATGTTTGATTAAGAACGGCCTAAAAAGTGCAAATTACAAAAGTAGTTTCACACGCTACGCCACTCGTTTCTTAAACTTCAATTCGTGCTTCAAGAGTGGTCGTATGAAACCTGTTTTTCTATTCTGTAATTTGCTTCCATTTTGATTTCTTAATAGACATATTAAGAAACGCGACGTTATCATCTCCGATGTCTTTATAACCATTATTCACGAAACATTTAACGACAAATTTTTAGGTTGGCAAAGCTTGATCCGGAACTATGCCATGCATGCCACTCGTACAAAATGTGTCAAAACAGGATGCGTCCCGTGGAAAACTTTGATGTGAGCAAATTCTTGACCGTATTTTTGGCAATTTCACGTATTTCAGGGAGCGGACATGTAAGATTATCTTCCATTTTCGTGATTTTGTGACAGAATTTGGATAAAACAAGAGGCGACTAGATAAAATTTTGACTGTTATAATTAAGACATCACCAACCGCCACAAAAATCCCTAAATCAACTAAAGTAAAAAATTTTCTTTAGAAACGGCCTAAAAAGGGCAAATACAAACTTGTGGCTACTTGAATTCGTGCTTCAAGACTGGTCTTATAAAACTTGTTTTTTAATATACTATTTTAAGATAATTATTCAACCTTTTTTATAATAAGTTCACTATCAAAATAGGCAACATTGTACAAATGAAAACAATAATCTATGTCAAACAGATGTTTAAAACTTCATGTCAGATAGGGTTAATAGACATATAGACAGCTTAAAAAAATCCAAAGCCGCTCGCTTGTATTACAAGTGAGTGAAATAAGCCATTGTAAGCAAGTGAGTAAAATTGGATTTTAGTCACTGAAAGCTAACGTATAAAACACGTGAAAAACTGCAACTGTTGAACAAAAATATTTATAATACAATTTAAGCATTTTCAATTATATTTATTTAATTTTTACACTTTATATTATTTATATTATTTCACGCTTTATATTAAGAAACTTTATAAGGGCAAGTTCCGTACAATTAAATTTTCTTTAAAAAATGTGTCTACACATTTTCTTATAAAATTAATAATTATTCAGATATTGAAAAATTTGAACTAACACTTAAATTCTAGCTTAGGAATTTTTTGCCGCTAAATTAATCTATATGATTAAGATCTATATATTGGTATTTTTATATCTTTGAACTATTCAGCTGTTTCAAAAATATTTTATAAAAATCAAAAGCAGCTCTTGATTAACCCCCCTCTGCACCGCTGATTTTGTCTAAAATTATAGTGTGAATGGACAAACCGAGTGTTCCTAGCGAAGATGGCCTACGAAGGTATTAATGAGTGTATTTCGGAGGCACACTTGTCATGGTAATAGCGATAGAACAAGGAACGAACTGAAACTATTCTTCTATGCTCAAGAGGCTGTAGGTCGGAAGTCAGAGGAGGGTCATTTATAAGCCTGATAGCTCTTTTTTGGATGCGGTTTACCATATCAAGGGCGTACTGGGGAGCACTCACCCAGAGGTGGGAATTGTATGCCAGATGAGGTCGAATTTGAGCCTATACAGTAAAAGGAATTGTTGCGATGTGAAGTACTGTTTAGATCTGTATAGAAAGCCCAGTTTACGGGCAGCTATTTTGCTGGCTGACAAAACGTGGTCAACCCATGAAAGGTTCGATGATACGGACATGTATTCAAACTGTGCGATTTGTTTACCGTGCATAATGAGCTATTTACTGAGGCTGTGTGTCGTGCGTTTTTGCTTATTTTCTATAATGGTCGTAGGAAAAATACTATAAACTTCTCCTCTCTTCGGTAAATATCCTCTTCCATGCTGTTAATGTAAAATACCGTTAAATAAAGATTTGTCAATAATAAAATATCACCTTCTTTGTAAAGTACTTTTTAACAAGTAGATATTAAACTTGAATTAAATTCATTTTTATTTCAAAAAACGGCTGGTAATCCTATCTCATTTCATTGTCATCAGTAATCTCTAATTTATAATTATAAATTTTAGTAACGCGCCTGACAAACTGCAACCTACTTAGCATCGGTGACATGTAGGTTCTCGAATTATATCAACCGTACGCATCAAAACATTATGACCCTTAATTTAGCCATAACGCGAAAAACCCACAAATCACATTCATTCGAACTTCTGTTTACAGAGTCATAACTAAAAAAAATGGAAATAAAAAGCAAAATTAAAATCTTCGGTAACCTAGGTTACCGCAGATTTTAATTTTCCATTTCCATTTTTTAGATACCTATGGCACTGGAAACATAAGTTCGGATGTGATTGTTATATACTTTAATACCACATGTAATCTTAGGAAATAACACAACAGCTGTATTTATTTGTATATTTAGTAAAACAGAATAATATCTGGTAATTAATTTCAGCATATAAAATAGCAAATACAATAGTACTTTTCTTTGCAAAGCTTTACTATAGTACACTATTTCTTAATCGATGACTAAACTATACATATAGTATAACCTGCCTTAACGTAGAATTATTTCAAAATGAAAGATGATTGAAACAGTATAACTTCAATAAATAACAAAGTTTATTTTGACCCATGTCAACAAAATATAACTGAAGTAACGTTATCCACTCAAATGTTCATATTTCAGAAAACACTAACTTTCACTAAATCAGTATTAAACCTTCTAAAACAATATTAGACTAACTGTACGTTAAATTTCGTAAATCAATTCACCTAATTTGCCCAATTAATGAAAACAATTTGTGCTAAAATGGATACGTACTTGCTTGTACTTTCGCTGAAAATAAAGTTAATATATTAGATCGAAATGAATTGCTGCCGAGAACATTGCCTCCTTCTATATTTAATGACTCAAATACATAAGGTATCTCCAATTTAAACTTATCTTTTAGATAATGTATTGCACGCCATTTTGACCTCATTCACCACGCCTCCTACATGAAATAGAACCATATACCTTCAATTAAAAACTACGAAATTTTCTTAATGCAAGGGAGGGATGAACTTAAACTACGGTGGTGTACATCGCAAGGCAGGCGGAACGGAAATAACCTAAGATTTGTGTTGCGCATAAAACAAAAAATGATGTAACGCAATATCCGTTGTAGACAATAAAAGTGTATTCACTGGTATTCGTAATTACGTACACTTAGAAAATATCGACATATCCACCAAAATTTAATTATTAGAAGAAAAAATACTGCAATAAGCCTAAATATACACAAACAATATAAGTATATTTTCAAGTAATAACACAAATCCAAAGGTTGCATTCAGGTAACGATAGCCAAAAATTGGCATGTTACAAGAGCCACAAAGATTCCGTCGCACAGCGTGTAGAGTAGTTACAAAACGACGTGGCACTCGAGATGCGCGGCGCGAATTTCTACAATTTAAAAAACTTAAACGATGTTATAATCGGGAAACTTCGGTAGTAAAAATGCCATCCTACGGCAAATGAGTAAATTTAGTAATTATCAATTTTTTGAATGATTGATATCGTAACTGAATACATTTTTATTGAATGACCATTTGTAACACTTTCAATTTAGGTATGTATTGGATTACCTATTTCATATTGTGCATTAAAACAATTTTTTTATTTAGTAAACATAATCTAACCTGTTCAACAGCAGCTGTTTTTATCAAGGATTTGCAAAAATGAAGTTCAACGTTTTATAAACTATAAACTCAAGCGGCAATGTGCGAATGCAACGTGAAATAAATAAAGCGAATGACTACATTTATAAGATGAATAGTAGCGTATTTGTCGAATACTTTTGACGCGTTTGAATCATATGCGTATGGGGGGATGACTGCCACGACATTTTGAAACTACTATATTAGTGAACATAAACAAGGCACGGACAAGTGTTAGCAGCGACACCATCATTAGTATTTTAATAACTTAGGTGACACGCTGAAGAACATACCTCTCTAAAATATATTTAACTAGGGTGAGATTTTAGGGTATGAACTCGCTGTAAAACTAGATAAAAGGTAAACTTGGCTCTTGCACGACTAGCCAGCGGTCGAGTGTAAGTCAAATGCTAATTAATTTTGCGCATGATAGGATAGCATACCATTCATATGTCAAAATAGGGGTTGAAATCGTCATAAAACCGGAAATGGGCGCGAGGATATTGGAAATGTCACAATAGGGGATGAAATTCCTAATTACGATAGTTCACCTCTCGCTCAAAATACCCAAATAACTTGCTTACCTATACGTAATCTCCACAGGTGGCTCTAGGACTACCAGATCTTTCACCAACCTGAAATGCTTCAAAACAAATATTTGCACGCTTAAATAAAATAATAGCGTGCCGCAAAAATCAATCACTTCTTTGATAAACAAACACTAATCTCTAGTCAAGTTACGTTAATCCAAAATCTCAATGTGTAAAATACTTTCACCTCGCCAAACAAAAATATAGGAATATATTAATAATAAAAAAACTGTGTACACAATACTTTGAAATCCAATTCCTCAAATTACGTTTAATTATGCTCAATTCATAAGAAAAACAAGAAATAAAAAATGCAATATTCATCGGCCCCTAAATGTACGTTATAATTAATTAATCCCTTGAAAACGTTCGGCCGTGAACGTTTCATTCAAACTAAACGTGATATAATTACGTTAATTTAATGAGCAAATTAAAGAATAAATACGAAAATTGCTTATCCTCAGATGCTGTGTAACCGTAGGTTCACATAAAAAAACACAAGTTCAATAACCTAAATGAATATAATGTACATAAAGTAAATAATAATAATACAGGAACAAAGAAATCAGAGACAATGTTGGTTGTAAAATAAACGTCAAATAGCTTATCTAAATTTGGTGACGATTCTAGCTAGAGTTTGCAAACTGCCTTTTAATAAACCTATAGTAATTTCGATACAAACGTTCGTCAGTTTGAATAACATTAATAAAAGCACTGTCTTTATAATTTAAACAATAAAATAATCTAAAAAAATTAAACAGTGAGTTCATGCTTTCAGTTTTATACCTAAACATCATAATAAAATACACTCAAATATTTATTTAAATTTTGTCAATCACCATATTAAAAAACAGATAAGGTACCTTTCATTGAAGAAACCCCTTTTGTTACACAGCATCTGGTACAGACGATAACCTCGACGATATGATTGATGCTGGGGACGCTTGCGACATCGTGTCGCAAATGTTTACATTGACACGTAATTCGTTCACTTGGTTTTAATTTCTTCGCTCAAGCGAAATTATTTACAGCGGTTGCTTATTATCTTCACACATCTATAATGTACAAGTTCTGATTAATTGTTATGACTTTAAATTATAAAAAAAGGTCTTATTTGTTTAGCAGCAGGTCATTTGAGTAAGTGGCGCACTGTGAACTACTTAATGTTTGTAAGTGAAATCTTCTCCAGAGGAAGGCGAGAGCACTAGGTACTTAATACTCAGCGCCGTTCTGGATAACTATCCTCAAGAATTCTCTACACACAACGATAAATGGGTCTCGTGAAGGTTGAATACTTATATGATCCCTTTTTGGATTTTGGCTTAGGAGAAAAACACCCTATTTCGAAAGTTTGATCAACGTCGTTTCGCGATAACCACGCCATCCTAAACTATACGCTTCTACACCTGTACTACTACTGCTAACATAAAAACTTTACTTTCGGCCACATTGGTTTTCCAACCACCTCCACTCTAATTTGCTCAAAAAACTTAAATATATCACTCCGCGCATACACGAAACCTAAGTTCCAAAGACGTCGGGAGAGATTGCTTTGTCAGCAAGCCAGTTTCTACTCGAAATCTTATCTGAGAAATTGGATATTTAAACTCTTATCAATCGGAACGGTGCCTATCTGGCGGCTAACTAGAACTTTTGCAAAAGATGTACCTTACAATGTAATATTTGAATACGTTCTTTAATTAAATTTTATATGATTCAATCTCAACGTGATTTAACCAAATTAAAATACGAAATTTATTTCTACAAAACTATCCTATTTAGACATACACCAACGAATGTTTCCTTTCAAACTCTAGTAAGAGGGTTTCCCTAAATATCCATGCCAAAACGTAAATCACATTCTCCTTTTTAAACTTCCATTTTTACTACGATCTACAACACAAACTTCATTTTGCCTTAGAAAATACAAAAAAAAATTCTTAAACCTTTAAATTACGTAAAGGACAAAAGAAAACGTTACAATCGAAAAGTTTCTCCCATCATTACTGCGTTATTACATCCCATTACGAAAATATATACCCCATTCAAAATGTTCGGTACTAACAAATAATTTAGAAATTCGAAGTTCATCGGCGAATCTTGATAAAATCATGGATACATGACAGAGACTAATGTCAGTAATGAACCATGAAAAGAAAAGTGTATTTATAGTCGTAGCATAAAATGCCCTGAAAAAAATACTAACCATTCAGAATGTACAACCACCATCATGGTCTGCCAATCAGTTGAGGGAACCCTGTTACTCCCGTACATTATTTACAAGAGCGAACATCTCTACAATACGCAAGAAAATGGTCCCAAAAGGTATCTGTTTTGTATGCAGGTTCAATCGCATATTATATGGTTTCATGAATGCAAATACGTTTTAGGACTTGTTTGAGTGCAGCTTCCTGCCCTATCCACAAAGCTGTAGGGAAAAAAGTTCTCATAGGTGACAACCTGACATCACATTTTAATGAAAGCGTTATCCGATAGTGTGAACTAAAAGACGTCTCATTTGTGTCTTGTGCCTCATTCGACACACGTTTGCCAAGCACTCGACGTGAGATTTTTCCAATGAAAACGGTATGGAGAGCAATACTAACGAATTTTAAGATGAGACACTGCTGTCAAACAGGACTACCAAAAGATGTGTTCCCGACGCTCCTTAGGGAAACACTAAAAAATGGACTAATGCCCGCCCAAACGAAACATAAATCCGGCTACGCATAAATTTCAGCCATCAAACGGAAGCTAATAAATGTATTTGAAGGTACAAACATCTATTCTTTGAACGTACAAAAGGTTCTTCAGACAATTCCCGGCAATCCAGAACAAGCACCGTGCAGCTGGCAACCGAACCTTGAAAAAGTATGGCTTTGTGAATTCCAGCCTAGTTTGGAACTTTTAACACCAGGCACGTTCATCTTCGTGCAATTTATGTTATGTAAACTTAAATCGGGCGCTTGTTAATATGCCTGCGAAGTGAAAGAACAAATTTCTCTAAGCGAAGTTACGGTTGGCAGGCTCAAATCAGTAACGCCAATCACAATTCCTTTTGCCTTGTAAAGAACGATATATCTACAGTGCCAGTCAAAGATATTGTGAGCACTCTGCCATACCCATCAGTTGTAAATGCTGTGACTGCTGATCTGCAATATTAATGTCCAAACAGGGTAGTTGTTTTCAAGGTTTAATGTTTTACTTTTTTTTGTAATAAAGATTTGAAAGTTGTGTTCGTACACTCCATTTATTGCATTTGCTTCTTAATATATCCGATCAAAGTAACCCCACCACATTTATTCTTGGCATGAAACAAAAAGGCTTGGCCGGTTTGCGAATGGGACGGGAATTCTCAGTTGAGGTACCTCATGGGTAGTTGAGGACAGTTGAAAACAACCGATCTAGCACCACTTCAAGTATGACTTTGATCAGCAACAATGTATTTTCAAATTGATTGTCGCCCCACTTTACGGTATAGAACTTTTCAATCCTTTTCAGATGGACGAAACTCATACCGTTCTTACTCTCAGAGTAGTTTAGGTCACTAATAATTGTTTTGTATAAATCATATTCCGCTCTGTTTCTAAATTTTCTTAATTCTTTATAAGAAGTTGTAATCCGAAAAATCCACCGTAAATTGTAAAGAGCAGGATCTCTTTTCATAAGGAAACCTAATAAGTTATTTATTAATTAACAACTATCTTAATTCTTAGCGTTTAAATGTATCAAATAATCAATTTTATCCCCTTTTCCGTTTATGCAAAACACGTTGAGTATTCTTTTACGCCAAAGTTCCCACCATTACCCGTAACCAATCTGTTACCTAAAAATGCTACATAACCGAGATAGGCGCTCTCAGTATCGGAGTGTGTATTGAGACTTTAGCCGCTTCAGGTATTATCCCCTCACCATTTAACGGTCCAAGATTAACCCAGGAAACTCCCTTACCTTGCATAACCCGACTGCCTTACAGTAATACACTAACATCCGCAGAAAACGTAATGCAAGGAACTTATTCCTCTGGACAAAAAATCTGTCTGCCTAAATTATGTTGGCTCCAATATCGTCCATCAGCACTGCTTGGACAGTTTTACTGGGGACCCTAGATCGCAAATATACACACAACTAGGTATACCCACCACCCGGCATCTTACAAGTGCAATTCAGATTATTTAGTGTAATGTCCCGCTTAATATTTACTTCTTTCACAAGCCCTGAACCAGAATCCTGATTAATTTTCAATCCACAATTCTCGTACAACGATCCTGACGGTTTAAACACCTAATAGAATTTATTACGATATAATAAATTCCTCCTGCTTTATTGTTGTGTAAATATCCGCCGCCACTAAAAACGTTTTAAGTATTCTCGACTATCCTGGCAACCCAGTCGACGAACGCTCGTAATGTAAAGACCATGCTCTGTCCTGATGACCTGTAGCGAGTTAATCTGTATCAGCCGCTGGCCCTTGTAGATTTCCGTAGAGTAAATCTCTTGCTATCGTCGGTTAAACATAATCCAGTCCAGATAGAATTTATTTCAAAGTTCTCACGTTTATCTTTTTAGTAAAAAATCTGCCCCACGAAACAATGATTAAGTGCCCCTTAATCTAGAAACCCGCAATTAGCCTTTAACCCTGCCGATACAATATCAAAGAATCCTGTTTACTTATTTATTAAGACAGGTCTCCAAGTGCTTTATTTTTGCAACTACCAGACAAGGTTGTCCTTGAAAACGAAACAGGAAAATTGACTGAATTTCAGTAATGTTTGTAGCATTCTGAAATAAGATAATTAACTACTCTGATACTAAATTAACAATTATTTGTAATTATGATTAGTAGCTTAGTGGCAGAGAAAATTATAAAATCAGAAATTCATGCACACACTCGCGCCTAGAGCGTGAATAGTAACATTGTAATGAACTCAGAACACAGCCTCTCTGTTCGTTGCCGAAGCGGGGATATAAAAACTGCAATTAATTAAAAACTGTTTTCTAAAAACATGACAAAACTTTGGTTTTTAAATTAGTCTCATTTTCTTATTGATATTACAACGAAGGCATTCGTGTAAGTCTAATGCTCCTCCGACTTACCATTCCCAAGAATGCACTATGCTACAAAATCGTATCTTGTGTCTACAAAATCAAATTTCAATAATAAAATTTTACAAGGTTGAATTTACAACACACTATAATTTCGTACCATTTGAGCCAGTAGTTTTGTTTTTATCTGCGTCTAAACTTACCTATATAGAAATAAACAAGCTTTAATTTGGTACCAAACCCATTCGAATGGGACCAATAGTTTTTTTTTATTCAGCTTCAGACTCGAGTATACATACTTTTTTGCGCCGACAGTAGGTGTTGCGTAATCTTATTGAAATAAGCTAAACCCAAGAAATTGCTAACAAAATTTCGAACACACAATTCGTATTATTTACTTTAAATGTAGTACGATAAAATTTGATTAAATAAGTTGAATAAATTTACTTGAATCCAATAATGAACAATGAATAAATAAATTTTGGAAACCTAATTTAAAAATGTTAACAACGCTGCTTAATGTTTGCGTCAATAAATAAATTGGTGAAATGCATTCACTTAAACTTTTCTTTTCACCCTCCCCCCCCCCCCCCTATATTCTACAACAATGCTTACTAACTTTATTGTGGATAAGGGTTAATAACAAACATTAATTGCCATGCAAATGCGGCAGATCATACATAGGAGAGAGCAGTAGATCACTCAATGTGAGAACTCAGGAACACAAAAAAAATCCACAAAGGCGAAACAGAAAGATCAAGAATCGCCGAACGTGCCTGGGACCAAGGCCAACGAATCCAATGGGATAACATACAGATAGTGGCAAAGGACGAGAACACAACTCGCCAAAAACTCAATGAAAAAAATCGCGGGTCTGCAGTTTAGGCCTACTTAATTCAAGTAAATCAAATTATGTTAATATTTCTTTTATTTTCTTATTTTAGGTAAAACATGTTAAAACTTCAAATCACTTCAAAACCAGTAATTGTTTTGACTTTCAACAAGAGTACCTTTTTTCTGACAAATTTTATGACCTAATCAAAGGTATTTGTGATCTAAATTTCATTTAGATATCTTAAAGCGTTTCAGAGATAATAACAAAAAAGCATTTCTGGAGCCACTTTTACAGGGCCGTATCTTCTTAAGGAGGCATTTTCAGACACATGTTTATTAACCAAACTAACGTTATTTTTTAATATTCTATTTACCCTAGAAATTAGCGGAACGTTTTTTGAAACACCCAATATATATATATATATATATATATATATATATATATATATATATATATATATATATATATGTTGGAATTTAGATTTTAGATAGTATTCCATATGTTTCCGCTTCTATGTTTTCCGGGTGTTGATGAGGTTCCTAGAAAAACCTCAATTATCTTGACGACGTTTCTACAAAATACTATTTGTCATCTTCAGGTCACCAATAACTTGACTCTACTCCTTGTTATTCGGATTGAACTGATGTCTGCTGTGCGTTACTTGTTACTTATACCTTTGCTGGCTTTCACTTTCTCTGCCTTCTTTTCTTTTTTCGGTTTCACTAGTTTTTCTATGGATTTCATAAAAGGTCTATTGTGTGTTCTTGATTCACGCTTTTTCTTTAATACCAACTTCCATGTATTAGGTAGCTCTGTGTTGTCTCGGATATTAAGGTCGTTTGAGCGTTTTCCGATTTCTACAATTTCTGCTATTATTCTTTTGGTTAGATGTTCTGCTGATGCTGTTCTTCCAATCTTACCAAAGTTAATATTGTGTGAAGTCGATTGGACATGTGTTAAAGATGAGGTTGTGTATTTTTTCTCACTACTAATCGATGTTCTTCAAACCTAGCACTGAATCGTGAGTTTGTTTGACCTACCCACTTTCGGGTACAATCTCCACATAGAATCTCATATATGCCTTGATATTCTACCTTAACTTTGGTTTTTGGGTTACGTAATAAGGTTCCAATTTTTGATGCGTTTTATAGAATTCCGCTAATCCGACCTGTTATTCCTTTTATGTACGGCAAGAGCACTCTGTTTGTTCCTTCTTTTTTCCTTCTGCTTTTTCTTCTTCGATTGGTCAGTCTTTTGGATATATTTTTCTGTGAATCCGGTTTATAATTAAGCTGACTTTAGCGTTCTGATTTCTACCCTCATGTTTTGATGGTCTGTCAGTCTCTTAGATGACGCCATTAGTGTTATGATCACGGCTTGTAGTTATGGTGGGCGGTGATGGGATTTAGCATTCATGTATCGGTTGGTGTGTGTGTGGCTTTTCTATAAACTGTGTGTCCTAGTTGTGCTTCCTTCTGGTTGAGTAGTACGTCTGAAAACTAGAATGTTCCATTGTCTTCCATTTCCATTGTAAACTTTATCTTTTCGTGAATGTTTGGCACTCTATAGAATTTCAGGCATTTCAATGATTTCTCGTGTAGTATAAGATTTTTTTTCATTTTTGGATCGATCTTCATGTTACCTATTTTCGTTTTTTCCAAATATGTTGTAGGGTCCGTTGTAATCTTTTGGTATGGTGGGTCCTGATGAAGATTGATTATCTTATTATTGTAGTCCAGGACATCCATAACGACTGCGGCGTTTCCTTTGTCAGCGGGTAATATTAAGATGTCACTGTTTTTCCTCAGTGTTTAATTTCATGACTTCTTCCCCTGTTAAGTTCCTCTTTGGTAGTTGGGAATTCATCAGTACTCTGGTCACACACACGTACACATGCACACACGCACACACACCTACACCTAGCAGAAAATCTGATAAGCCAAACTAAGACAGAAAATCCCTTATGGATCCCAACAATATATATATATATATTTATATATATATAGATATCATATGATATATTCTATATAGTATATATATATATATATACTGTTTTCCCAGTTTAAGGTTGGCTCACCGCCGTTAATCTCCGAATCTTGGATTGAATCCAAACTCCGACCAAGGGTATGCAAAGGCCCCGAAAAGACCAACATCTTGCCCCAAAATCCAACCAAACTACAAAAACCCTAGATCCCAACGCTAAATGTTCCCCTATGGAAGTAAAAAAAATATGGCTGTCAAAATACGGCTCTTAAGTAGCAAACGCAACAAGGGTTGAAAATTCCATCAAGGGTTGAAAAAGGCCCCGAAAAAAGCCAATCTCAAAAATCAGGTGAACAACCACGCGTCCCTACACGTGGTCGAGTAAAAGCAAAAAGGCCGTAATTAAAAAGGGATGAAAATTCCATCAAGGGGTTGAAAAAGGCCTCCGAAAAGAAACCGTAAAAATAAGTGTGAAAATACGGTCTCCCTCCTGGGCGGTCTTGTGACGTCAAAATCCAAGATGGCCGTAAGGTGCCTCCTTTCTACGTAGAATAGATCGATATAAAAGTATAATAACCAAAAACATTGATAATTAAAAGCATTGCCTTCGTAGCTCGCTTGCATTTTGTCGCGCCGCCGTTTGTAGTTAAAACTGATCAATTGAGTAAAAATTGGACAGTGTAAATATATCGAGCAGTTGTTTACAAAAATCATTAAATTGTGGGAAGAAAATTAGAATCGTATTCATCCATAACAAAGGTATAAGGAAAGATAGAAAAACAAAGAGTGGTTCCAGCTTGGCGAAGAGAACGTCATCAACCTAAACGAGGCCTCAAATTCGCAGAAAGAAACGCAGTTACGTCAACAGCTTTCAACGAAAGTAACAAGTAAGAACCTTTTGATTGTGCGAATAAATAAAACATTTATGTGTTTGAATTTGAACATCAAAATCAAACAGAAAACAATCATTTAATTCTGATAAAGATTTTATTGTTACATGTCAGTTTTAATAGTGTTATTTTATATTATAGGTTTGATTTTTATATATGTACTATAAACAAAACAGTCTGCTTTTAGAATTTGGCTTAATTCAATGTTTTTGATTCATTTTTATTATTGACTGTTACAAATTTTAAAAAGCTTATACAAACACTATGTAAATACTGAAGAAAGTAAGTTCAATTAATTACAAAATACAGGTAATAATTAATAACATCAGATTGAAGAGAATTTTGATGAATGATAACAATAACCATTTATTACAGTATTGAGCTAGCTGGAGCATCCCGATAAAAGGAAAAAGGAATTTGTTGAGTATTTATTAAAGTTCATAACAATAAAAGTCAAGTTTAGTTAATGAACGTTACCTTTATAAATCAAAACCACTTAGTTAAAATTGAATCATTTCACATTTTCATAAAAACGATATCAAATTTTTACTCAATGATTTTGAAATTATAAAAGATTAAAAAAGAATCCAAATATTATTCTGTGTAGCCAGGGGTATGCAAGCAAGGTAATAGTCGCAGGTAATACGCCCGTTACAAAACGATCCCCAACGTGAGAACCGTCACAGGGAGTAACATAACAAGTTCAGTTAGTGCATATTGAGCATATTGAAATAGTGTATATTGAAACCATTTGGTATTTAAACTTTTAAGATAGGTTTACGTAGAGCAGGGTTAGACGAGTTGTGTTTATTTGTAAGAAAGTATAAATATTGTAACGATGCCATTTTCAATTTGTAAGGTTTTTCTTGTTTTAATGTCGTTGATCTCCAATCTATAGTCAATAACAGAGTTAAATAGATAAAAGTGCGCACTTGAAATCAGTACAGTTTTGACAAACTCCCTCTCTAAATTCACTTAAATGTTGATTTTTTTTCAGGTGTTTACGACTGTTGTATCAATTGAATATTTAAAGAACATGCTCTATTGGCAGTGAATTAGAAAGTTTATATTTTATATATGCTCCCGTTAAATTAGAGGATCAATTTCGTTGTGCGTAAAGAAGTTGACAAATATTATAAAATGATTAACTCAATTAATGTTTACAGCCCTATGCGTATAATTTTTCTTGCGAACGAATTAAATAATTTATGCAAGTTGATAGAAGGAATTTGATGTTTAAAGATTTAAATAGCAGTTCAGTTCCCGTAGCCCAGTAGGTCATAATCTTACTTTTGCAAAACTTAACTAATGTTACTTTAGTTTCCACAGTTTTGCGTTTGTAGCGCTAGGTTTCGGAAACAGACTCTACTTCCGTCATCAGGCTTAATCCTGAGAAGGACTGATTTACTATAATTTTTTCCCAAGCACTTCGCTTGTCTTAGATTCGACCTTGGTACTTTTCACTTAACCACTGAGCCACTGCGTAATCCTATATGTGTATATATATATATATATATATATATATATATATAGTGTCCCAAAATTGTTGGGACACAGAGCTACCACGTGTAGTAGAGGTCAAAATAAGTCGATTGGAACTAATTTATTTATATACCAAAATGTATCGTTTGCCAAAACACATTTTTATACGCTGTTCAGAAATGAGTGAAACAGATTGAATTAAATTTGACAAAAGTGCATTTTAGAGGATTACTCTCCTTTTGGTACTCAAAGAAACCCCAAAGAAATTGTAGAAGGGTTAAAACCAACCTCATTCTTTAATATTTTTTTCAGTATTTTCTTAGGAGTGGTTCTCAATTTTTTTTTAGCGAGAAAACTGTTTAATTATCTTCATTTTGTTACTCTTGTAAAAATTTTGCATTCTGCATAATTTCGAAGGAAAAAATGTTTTATTAAACGCTGCTAACAGATATTCCTAGTACAAATTTAATAAAATTTAGTTGCCAATGGAAACAAAGGCAAAACGTTTTTTTTTTACAATAAATATGACGGCCACCTTCATCAATACAAAGGTCAATTGGACGTAAAAATTGAAATGCACCTTTCTTAGGACATCGTTGTTTTCTCGTAGTGCGTTTACGGTATTTTCCACAGCTGTTCGGAAATATTAATTTGAACCTCGTACACTTTTGTTTTTAACGCTACCCAGATAAAGAAGTCGCACGGATTTAAATCTGGAGACCGCGGAAGCCATTGAATAGGTGCTTCTTGTCCCCTACCAATCCATCTACCAGGAAATTGTTAGTTCAGATTATTCTCTTACTGCACGTGAAAAAGGAGGTGGTGCACCGTCGTGCATGAAAAACATGGTTCGATGAAGATTATGGGACAAGTCGTCTAATAAATCTGGCAAAATTTCTTGAAAGAAGCGAAGGTAACTGGCACCATTTGGACGATCTGGCAATTGGATCAGCCCAATCAAAAAATTGCCGATAAATCCAATCCAAATATTAATTTTAAACTCTCGTTGATAGTGTCTAGCTTTAATAGAATGTGGGTTTTCATCAGCATAAATATGCTCATTGTGCAGGTTCGTCGTGCCACGACGTGTAAAACAAGACCCATCAGTAAACAAAATGTTAGTGTGAAATCTGTTGTGAAGTATTCTGCGCTCCCGAACAATTTGTGAAAAATTGAAACGTGATCCGTGGTCAAGTGGTAATAACTCTTGCACTGGCTGTATGTGAAATTGATGAATTAATTGTTCTCTGTAGATCCGATTTACAGTGCTTTTTGGAATTCCTGTTTGTCGTTGCGCAGATCTGGTACTGGTCTCAGGATCGTCATCGATTATTTCAAGAACAGCTTGTTCCGCATTAGGTCTTCGGACTCGGGGTCTCCCAGCGTTAATTCTAACCAGTTACAACTTCGGTGTTTCTCAAAGACGTCTCGCGACTCGTGCAAAAGTTTTATGATTCAGAATCTCCGGTTGGGATACCTCTCTTGATATATGCGGGCACTTCTGAGACAGTTACATTGACAGAAACCAAGAACTAAAATCATGTCGGTCGGCTCATTAAAAGAGAAATCCATATTTAATAGCAGTTAAAGTAACATCAACAATTAAATAATAAGTAATGGTACACGCGATAATAACAAAATTGAAGAAATTATTGAAACATTTACAGTCAACAACAAACTGGAATGATTATGAATTTGTTTCCTGTCAAAATCACGATTTGTGTTGTTTTTGTATCTACTGCCAACTACATTTTTTTCCTTCGAAACTATGAGGAATACGAAATTTTTACAAGAGTAACAAAATGAAGATAATTAATCATTCTTCTCGCTAAAAAAATTGAGAAGCGTATTACCACCCCTAAGAAAGTTCTGAAAAAAATATCAGGGGATGAAGGTGGTTTTAACCCTCCTACAATTTCTTTTGGGTTTCTTTGATTAGATACAAAAACAACACAAATCGTGATTTTGACAGGAAACAAATTCATAATCATTCCAGTTTGTTGTTGACTGTAAATGTTTCAATAATTTCTTCAATTTTGTTATTATCGCGTGTACCATTACTTATTATTTAATTGTTGATGTTACTTTAACTGCTATTAAATATGGATTTCTTTTAATGAGCCGACCGACATGAATTTTAAGTATCTTGGTTTCTGTCAATGTAACTGTCTCAGAAGTGCCCGCATATATCAAGAAGGTATCCCAACCGGATATTCTGAATCATAAAACTTTTGCACGAGTCGCGAGACGTCTTTGAAAACACCGAAGTTGTAACATGGTTAGAATTAACGCTGGGAGACCCAGTCCGAAGACCTAATGCGGAACAAGCTGTTCTTGAAATAATCGATGACGATCCTGAGACCAGTACCAGATCTGCGCAACGACAAACAGGAATTCCAAAAGCACTGTAAATCGGATCTAGAGAACAATTAATTCATCAATTTCACATACAGCCAGTGCAAGAGTTATTACCACTTGACCACGGATCACGTTTCAATTTTTCACAAATTGTTCGGGAGCGCAGAATACTTCACAACAGATTTCACACTAACATTTTGTTTACTGATGGGTCTTGTTTACACGTCGTGGCGACGAACCTGCACAATGAGCATATTTATGCTGATGAAAACCCACATTCTATTAAAGCTAGACACTATCAACGAGAGTTTAAAATTAATATTTGGATTGGATTTATCGGCAATTTTTGATTGGGCTGATCCAATTGCCAGATCGTCCAAATGGTGCCAGTTACCTTCGCTTCTTTCAAGAAATTTTGCCAGATTTATTAGACGACTTGTCCCATAATCTTCATCGAACCATGTTTTCATGCACGACGGTGCACCACCTCCTTTTCACGTGCAGTAAGAGAATAATCTGAACTAAATTTCCTGGTAGATGGATTGGTAGGGACAAGAAGCACCTATTCAATGGCTTCCGCGGTCTCCAGATTTAAATCCGTGCGACTTCTTTATCTGGGTAGCGTTAAAACAAAAGTGTACGAGGTTCAAATTAATTTTCCGAACAGCTGTGGAAATACCGTAAACGCACTACGAGAAAACAACGATGTCCTAAGAAAGGTGCATTTCAATTTTTACGTCCAATTGACCTTTGTATTGATGAAGGTGGCCGTCATATTTATTGTAAAAAAACGTTTTGCCTTTGTTTCCATTGGCAACTAAATTTTATTAAATTTGTACTAGAATATCTGTTAGCAGCGTTTAATAAAACATTTTTCCTTCGAAATTATGCAGAATGCAAAATTTTTACAAGAGTAACAAAATGAAGATAATTAAACAGTTTTCTCGCTAAAAAAATTGAGAACCACTCTAAGAAAATACTGAAAAAATATTAAAGAATGAGGTTGGTTTTAACCCTTCTACAATTTCTTTGGGGTTTCTTTGAGTACCAAAAGGAGAGTAATCCTCTAAAATGCACTTTTGTCAAATTTAATTCAATCTGTTTCACTCATTTCTGAACAGCGTATAAAAATGTGTTTTGGCAAACGATACATTTTCCCAACAATTTTGGGACACCCTTATATATATATATATATATATATATATATATATATATATATATACACATATAGGATTACGCAGTGGCTCAGTGGTTAAGTGAAAAGTATCAAGGTCGAATCTAAGACAAGCGAAGTGCTTGGGAAAAAATTATAGTAAATCAGTCCTTCTCAGGATTAAGCCTGATGACGGAAGTAGAGTCTGTTTCCGAAACCTAGCGCTACAAACGCAAAACTGTGGAAACTAAAGTAACATTAGTTAAGTTTTGCAAAAGTAAGATTATGACCTACTGGCCTACGGGAACTGAACTGCTATTTAAATCTTTAAACATCAAATTCCTTCTATCAACTTGCATAAATTATTTAATTCGTTCGCAAGAAAAATTATACGCATAGGGCTGTAAACATTAATTGAGTTAATCATTTTATAATATTTGTCAACTTCTTTACGCACAACGAAATTGATCCTCTACTTTAACGGGAGCATATATAAAATATAAACTTTCTCTAATTCACTGCCAATAGAGCATGTTCTTTAAATATTCAATTGATACAACAGTCGTAAACACCTGAAAAAAAATCAACATTTAAGTGAATTTAGAGAGGGAGTTTGTCAAAACTGTACTGATTTCAAGTGCGCACTTTTATCTATTTAACTCTGTTATTGACTATAGATTGGAGATCAACGACATTAAAACAAGAAAAACCTTACAAATTGAAAATGGCATCGTTACAATATTTATACTTTCTTACAAATAAACACAACTCGTCTAACCCTGCTCTACGTAAACCTATCTTAAAAGTTTAAATACCAAATGGTTTCAATATACACTATTTCAATATGCTCAATATGCACTAACTGAACTTTTTATGTTACTCCCTGTGACGATTCTCACGTTGGGGATCGTTTTGTAACGGGCGTATTACCTGCGACTATTACCTTGCTTGCATACCCTGGCTACAGAATAATATTTGGATTCTTTTAATCTTTTATAATTTCAAAATCATTGAGTAAAAATTTGATATCGTTTTTATGAAAATGTGAAATGATTCAATTTTAACTAAGTGGTTTTGATTTATAAAGGTAACGTTCATTAACTAAACTTTACTTTTATTGTTATGAACTTTTTATAAATACTCAACAAATTCCTTTTTCCTTTTATCGGGATCCTCCAGCTAGTTCAATACTGTAATAAATGGTTATTGTTATCATTCATCAAAGTTCTCTTCAATCTGATGTTATTAATTATTAGCTGTATTTTGTAATTGATTGAACTTACTTTCTTCAGTATTTACATAGTGTTTGTATAAGCTTTTTAAAATTAGTAACAGTCAATAATAAAAATGAATCAAAAACATTGAATTAAGCCAAATTCTAAAAGCAGACTGTTTTGTTTATAGTACATATATAAAAATCAAACCTATAATATAAAATAACACTCTTAAAACAGACATGTAACAATAAAATCTTTATCAGAATTAAATGATTGTTTTCCGTTTGATTTTGATGTTCAAATTCAAACTCAAAGAAAATCAAACACATAAATGTTTTGTTTATACACACAATCAAAAGGTTCTTACTTGTTACTTTCGTTGAAAGCTGCTGACGTAACTGCGTTTCTTTCTGCCTCGTTTAGGTTGATGACGTTCTCTGTCGCCAAGCTGGAACCACTCTCGTTTGTTTTTTCTATCTTTCCTTATACCTTTGTTATGGATGAATACGATTCTAATTTTCTTCCCACAATTTAATGATTTTTGTAAACAACTGCTCGATATATTTACACTGTCCAATTTTTACTCAATTGATCAGTTTTAACTACAAACGGCGGGCGCGACAAAATGCAAGCGAGCTACGAAGGGCAATGCTTTTAATTATCAATGTTTTTTGGTTATTATACTTTATATATCGATCTATTCTAGTAGAAAGGAGGCACCTTAGCGGCCATCTTGGATTTTGACGTCACAAGACCGCCCAGGAGGGAGACCGTATTTTTCACCCTTATTTTTTACGGTTTCTTTTCGGAGGCCTTTTTCAACCCCTTGATGGAATTTTCATCCCTAATTACGGCCTTTTTGTTTTTACTCGACCACGTGTAGGACGCGTTTTTTCACCCCTATTTTTGATGGCTTCTTTTCGGAGGCCTTTTTCAACCCTTGATGGAATTTTCAACCCTTTTTGTTTTTGTTTGTATTAAGAGCCTATTTTGACAGCCATACTTTTTTTGTACTTGCCCACGTGAGGGCAACATTTAGGCCGTGGGATTGGTTTGGAGTTGTGATTGGGGCAAGATGTTGGCTTCTTTTCGGGGGCCTTTTGCAACCCTTGGTCGGAGTTTAACCCTTAATTAAGATCCTTTTGGTTGTATTAAGAGCCTTTTCGGCAGTTCAGCCTGGAGGTTAAGCAATTGTGCGTATTCTTTTAATTCCTATCCACAGTTGTAACCTTACGAAATTTTATTTATACAGTAGGGTTGTATTCTAATAAGGAGGCCTAATGCTCGCTTGTAAGACACATGTAGGGCTTCGCAACTTGTTCTCAGGCCTTCGCCCCTGGCTGGAGTTGGTATGGGGACCCTAACCTTATAAGACAAGTGTAGAGCTTAGCCCCTATCGTGGCCCCCTTAGGTATTATCAGAAAAGAGATAAACTTCTTCTGCATGAAGCACGAGATTAATGTCTGTATGAATCTGTAGCTGAGAGATTTTAATAAAAGATTGGAGACAAGGATGTGACGCTACTTTACAATGATAATGATAAGGTAAACCCTTACGAGTGGAATGCATTTTTTTAGTCATTATTTTCATATTGAGCAATTTACCTGACTTTTTACTGACTGATAGTGTTAGAATGATTCTCGACACCTGGAATGCAGTTTCTAGCTATTATTTACAGATTAAAATTTTCTAAACATGCAGACGATTACGTTAAAGGATATTTGATTAGCTGTAGAGTGATTTTCGGGAAAATAGTATGCTATTTCTAATAGTTATCTAAGTATGAGGAATTTGAATTCAAAAATGATTCTCGATACCTGGAACGCAATTTCTAGCTATTATTTGCAGCTTGAAAATTTCTAAAACTGTAAACGATTACGTTAAGCTCTAACTGATTAGTTGTAGAGTAATTTCCGATTCAATTTCTAGTCGTTATCATGCTTTCTTTCTATGACGCTGATAATGATAATGACTTTTTGTTATATATATATATATATATATATATATATATATATATATATATATATATATACTATATATATATATATATATATATATATATATATATATATATATATATAGTATTACTACCGCAACGATAATGTCAAAATGGATAGCTTCACGAAGATAACAGACCTTGATAGTGAATACGAACGCGTCCTCGACGTGTACAGGGATCTCCGGGGTGCGCTACGAACCCGGATAGAAAGGCTACAGAGGTTATTCATCGAAGGGGATGTAGCACTTGAGCAGCGTGAAATGGATGTGCGTCATCTTTCAGGACGCAAAAGAAAACAGCCGAATATCGATAACAATTGCACTGATGCTACAATCATCAGTACTGCCGCGACTGCTACCAACACTATCACAGCCGCAGCCACACCCACCACCATCAGTCGTTCCATGAAGAAGAAGAGGAGAACTAGACGACCTAGTGTAGAGGAGGTGCAGTTGTCCTCACAACCATCAACGTTGGGACTTGTATCGGCCGATGTTAGAGGAAGAAGCACGCAGGAGCAAGTCCTCAGATCGAACACGCTACATCCTGTAAATATATATGAGGATGTGTCACCCGCGCCACAACCAGACATCAGAGAAGAAGATGTCCAGCCACTCTCAAACACCATAGTGGAAGTACATCATCCACCGGTAGCTCGGGGAGGATCGACGGATGAGGCTGCACAGTCACACTCGGGTAGTGACTGTATATTAGAGGCACTCCTCAGGGAGCCGTTCCAACCTCTTCCCACGCCGTACCAAACTTTTAACTACGGGCCTGATGATCTGGACAGCATTCTAGCTTAATTAACATATATTAATAAATAAAATAATTATTTCTGTTTATCTGTTTTATTATTTATTCCTTCTATCCGAATGGAAGAGTATCAAAGTTCTCAATTCTCCGTCACTTAGAATAACTTATTCTATACTGTTTGGATTCAGACCTACTTAACACATTGTAGCACCCGTCTCTAACTATTTTTCTATCATTATACGCAAAAAGAGAGTCTTTACTATTGCGAAGTACCATACCTTTTATCACTTCAAAGTTTATAACACGAGAGTTTTTATAGTTTAAGGTAATCCCCTTCACTTTACACACGGATTTAATTGTTTGATCATCGGTTGAAAACACATTATAACTGTAGTTTTTCGGTCCTGCACTAACAAACTCACCTATATAACTTCCTTCACCGTACGCTTTGAGCTCGTTGGTCATCTGGCCAAGGAAATCTCCACAAGTGGGATTCCAGTCGTCGGGTTTTGCGACAAATATGACACTGTCTGTATCATAATACAGAACTCGGCGGTCTAGTTTCTCCTGGTAACTATATAATTCTAAACGCGCATGAGATATCGTGTAAGCGGCTATGGACACATTAATAGTTTTTTTGTGATTCACCTTCACCTTCCGGTCTATCCCAATTTATCATTACTACATTATCATTAATAGGGATAATGGATGGTACCTGAACCAGAGGATCCGTAAACAGTTTGAAAAAGTCCTTTGGATCGGATACAATACTGCACTGAGTTAAATTTTCGCGTTGACCAAACTTACCTTAAAAAGAATTCAGCATCAGTTTGGCCAAGTACCTTAAACCGGGGTTTTTCTTAATATTATTAGCGTCTAGTTCAATCCCCTCTTTCTCGTAATACTCTGTTACGTAGATCGACTTCTCGGCCTCTGACGTGCAATGTCTAGGCCACCCTGAACATTCCTGCTTGAGTTTCAGGAAATTATCGATGTACCCACTAAACAACTCATTCTGTTTTGTGGCTTTACTATACGTGGCTACCTCATACTCCCAAATCTCGAAAACTTCCAAGACTATAGTTTTTAATGATAGCCGTACACAGCTCGTCAGTTACAAACGTTCCTACGAAACTGCGTTCGGTTTCACTATGCCCACACTCGCCTTGATTTAACTCAGAACCATAGGCCCTACATAGTACAAACATCAACTTGCCATGTATTTTTAAGGGTAAAACAGGGTGGTAGAGATTAGAGGGCAGTAGTACTCGGCATTTAATTAAACCCTCCACCGTATCCAATGAAATGTTATTACAATCTTAACCTACATGAATTTTCGGATGACCTACAGGATACTTACAATATTTATTTACATAAGAGTATAATGAGCACACGTCATAATACATGATTTTCTCGTTAATACCGTCACATTCATGACACAGTTTACTGGCATTAGTGCGACCACCGTAAAACGCGTTTCGTGGATTTAAAGGTTCGTCCTCTTGGTCACTTAGATTCTGTATGAATACTCTCAACTCATCATTAGCAAGCAACAGTCTTTTAAAATCGCATTCACGCATCTCCACTAGATTATACCCGCGCTTGCGTAGAAAGTGGGATCGTGCCACCGTGTTTTCGTTCCGGGCAAACATGGATGCATTTGCACCAAGCTTAGGATCAATATTGGCCTGGTTAGGGAAACATTTCTCGCAACCGTGCCAATAACACCCCTGAAACTCGTAAACGGTATTTAATTCCGCACAATAACCGTCGACCTTAACGCCTTCAGGTGTTCTAAACTCACGAGCTTTCCCTGCGTGCTGTATGCTCACTTGTTGTGAACGTTCAATCCACCGTAACCACTGTATTGCGACGTTTGATTGATTGTCGGCACGTCTATAACCACCTTTTGGAATCCTATTGTGTTCTCTTTGAGGAAAAGTCTCCTCAAACGGGTCGACTTTATTTTGGGTCGTGAAAGTGGACCATAAACTAATACACCCTTTAACGAGAATCTTAACATCCATTAGGCAATATTTCACAATCTCTTTACTCATCTTAAAAAGATGATTACTTTGAGTCGCATGTCAATCTAAAAGTTTTTGCCTCTCTTTCTCAGACATCTGATCTGCACAAAAATATTCAAGTGGTGGCAATGGACCCTCGTAATTCTGATTCTCGGATGTGTTGAAAAGAAACGGGAAGTAACCCTTGGACTCGGGGAAATTGGAAGTTTTCGGAAATGCCGAGAGCGGTGAAGAGATGAAATTAAGGGAGTCAATAAACCTAATATCACCGCATTGAATGGAAATTAATTTTAGACCACTGGTGATGACTTTAGGTCTCCACCGGTTATTATCATTTAACATGCATCTAAGCACAAAACATTCATCGTACCCCTTCATGTTATGCGCGATGCATGTAACTTTAAATTTTCGCGCTTTCTCGGCAACATACGCTAGAAATGATTGAACAGGATCTTCCCTGAAAATGTGCACTCTTTCGATACACGTCGAGCATCAAAATTGTCGATGTGCTGAATACAAGTGGAACAAACATTCGCGACCACGCATAGATTGGGCTCATGCAGAAATCTATCATTCGTTCCCTCACACACCTTCTCTTGCATACACACCAAATCGTAAAAGATAAACATAGATGGTCTGCCATTACTACCGTTGCGTCGCACCTTATTAACAGGCATGTAACAAAGATGACCAATAGGCTTTTCGTTCATGCACGCGGAGCAATAGCTGTATCCGCACCTATGTTTACCCTTTACTTCACTGGTTTTAAGACACTTTAAACATCTATGCAATTTTTCGCACAGTTCACTGTCCTTATGGTTTCTTAGGCATTCCTGCCCATAAAAATCTCTCCTTCAATCATTGCGTACAATTTTAGGATTTTGAACGGATCAAGGTGGTTTCTGATGACAACAATAACACTGGTACAAGCATTTCGCATGCCGTTTTTTGTTATTACAATGCTTTTTGCACTGTTCGCAGTAATAACTACAAGTAAATGCCGAAATAAGACTGTAATTACGTTATAGTGCTCGTCTTCTAGTATTAGATTTAAAACAACTCTACCCTGTTCCCTAGGACCCTCAAAATAAACTGAATCACTTACGCGCGAATTATAAACTACAATGGTATATGAAGCTAAATGGTTTTGAAATGCTTGAATGTGTTCGTAACTACCACCCTGACTAAGATCTACAGCGCTGTTTTAGCAAAGTTGTACAACTTGCTCTTGAAGTAGAGACCAGCCCATTTCCATAGAATGACGCATTGCAACAGGTACCGACACTCTATCCACATTTAAAACTAACAAGTCACACGAGAGAAAACTTGCATTGCTCTGCATTACCTTTTCAAGTAGTGACATTACCACTTTCACCGGCAACTGGTCCACTCTTCTAAATGACAGGCCGATTGGTTTGTCTGGGTAATTTGGGTTCCTTAACGTGATTCCTACACGGTCTGACGGAGTTGCATCCTTGATAGTGTATGCATACAACTCCTCGAATGCACTCTACAAAAAGATATGTATTAGATAAATAACATTATTAGGAAATGGTATATTTTACCTGTAACCATGTTAAGGTAGTATCCTTGCACGTGTCGTCCTTAAAACTAAATCGCTGCGATTTACACGTAGTGTTCAATTTTTTTATGAATTTACTATTTGACTCTCCTATTATATTTATATGATTGAACCCCGTTTGGGAGGATGATCCGGCCTGTTGCTGGGAACCTGAACCCGATTGGTCTTGCGCCTGTAATGTACTCATTCAGTAAGCGAAACAATAAAAATTAGAGAAGACATACCGTTATCAAATCCTCCGCAGCTGTAGTTCCCGTCATTTCATCATCGTCAAACACATCCTCCATGTTTACTTGAATAGGGCTTTAAAAAAATAATTAAAACTTAAAAACAAAAACAAGCATATACTTACATTCCGCCAACCCGTTGTGCAGCCTCCACAAAATCATTACGTGTCATTTTCACACATCTTATAAGTAACAATATTATAAGCATTTTTTAACCCCTCTTCGGTTAACGCGCCAGCAATGAACAACTCAAGAATTTGGTTAACGTTTAAAGACTCCATAGCTAAGATAACGTAATGCTCTCCGGAACAGAACAAAATTAGCTAAACTAAGCGCACGCTTTTATAGTATTTGACAGGGTCAAAGGTCAATTTAAGTTGTTTTGAAATTCGCAAAGCTAACTTCAAGGCCGATTTCGTCTATGGCTAGCTTCAAGGCCGATGACTTTTTCAAGGTAAAATAAGTATGATATTTATCTTTTAATACCAAATGACCTTATTGTTGAAGGTGAAGTTAGGTGATAATAACATCATTTGTACATACGAAACCAAAATGGGCATTAAAAGAAATGTAATAATTATAATAACGTTTTTATTTTAGCTAACCGTTTTACAACATATTCATTACGGTATAAAACACCCCTGAAAAGAAGCCAACATCCTGCTCCAATCACAAGGTCTACATGTGCCTACAAACAATACAAACAAAAAGGGTTGAAAATCCCATCAAGGGTTGAAAAAGGCCTCCGAAAAGAAGCCATCGAAAATAGGGATGGAAAAACGCGTCCTACACGTGGGCGAGTAAAAACAAAAAGGCCGTAATTAGGGATGAAAACTCCATGAAGGGGTTGAAAAAGGCCTCCGAAAAGAAACCATAAAAAATAAGGATGAAAAATACGGTCTCCCACGTGGGCGGTCTTGTGACGTTAAACTCCAAGATGGCGGCCAAGGTGCCTCCTTTCTACTTATTATACTCGATCCATTGTCTTATTTTACATTTATCACTGGTTATTGAAACATAAACTTGGAAGATTTTCAATACGCCCTTTGTTTAATCTTGCAGATTAAACAGGGTATTTTAATAATGTTAATAATTTTAGTAATTTTATATTTAGTAATAAGTTGAGAAATATAAGTAGAATTAACAATTAAGAAATACGTAAAACAAATCGTAAGCAAAACTGAATATAGAGCAGGTTAATTGTTGCGACAATTGTGCTGATACAAAAGTGTGTAAGGTTGAAATTACACATATACTATGTGCATTTTAACTAGTAAGCACAAAAAGGCGCTTAAATGAATAAAACATGACCTACTAACTAGGCCAAAACAATAAAACACGTCATGTAAAAAGTTGTATATAAAGTGTAAATAGTATCAAATAAATCAGTCTTTGAATGAATCTCATTTTGTTCAATTACTCAAACAGGGTTGTGAGGTCTAGTCTACAATTGGTACGAGTGACGGCGTACCCCTCACATTAAACCCCAACTACTCAATCTCTCTAATCAGAGAATTGAACATGGTCCTTCGAGCCATCAACATCGGCAACCAGTAAAATTAGTCATGGTCCTTCGAGCCACCAACATCGGCAACCAGTAAAATTAATTACTATTGAAGACATCATCCACCACCAACAGCAGCAGCTATTGAACATCAGCCTATTGAAGACATCAACACCACCAGCTACATTCAATTCACCACCACCACCGCCAAAAGAAGTTACAGCAGCAAGTCTACCTCTGTCAACTGTAAGGATTTACGCCCCTTATAGGAAAAAAGAAACATATCGTCAGTGGGTAAGAAAATCAAGCTTTATAAATAAGAAACAACACAAGACTCAAAGCGAAAAATGGAGAAGATAACGTCAGTGGGTAAGAAAATCAAGCTTTATAAATAAGAAACAACACAAGACTCAAAGCGAAAAATGGAGAAGATAAACAAATTGGCCAACACCCAAAATGAAATTGGCAAGGCTATGGAGAAGATGTTTACAAATATGAAGAAAGATGCGGCGGCACGGAAGAACAAGGTGTACATTAATGAACGTAGCAAGGCATTGGAAACATGGTGGGAAGAAGCGAACAGCACACACAATGAAATATCCAAACTGCAGATAGATGATCATGACTACCACACATCAGAATACTTTGAAAAATTGGGTAAACTATATAATCACATTAAGAACTATCTGACAGAACTGGAAAAGAAGCTAACAACCACCTCGCAAGAAGACGATGGGATCGATAAAGAACAAGAACAGCGATTGAAACGACAAGAGATCAAGATACAACAACTAGGTGCTCTATTACAACAAGTAGAGGAAAGATTGAAGAAAGAAGAAAACACGGTCCAACTTAAGTTATGGCAAGACAAGATTCAGCGCCAATGGACCGCAATTGAAGACCTGCACGAACACATCAAGGTACATGAAACAAAACATCAGGACAACTATTTTTCAAACAGCGAGTTCGAGAAAACCGAACAATGGTGTGACCAAATAAGCATCGAACTCGGAAACAAAATACAAATGGTTGGAGATAAGGCATGCAGCATCAAGATCCCAGAAATAAAGCTACCTATGTTCAGCGGTGGCTATGAAAATTGGATGACATTCCAAGACCTGTTTGAAAAAATAATACACTCCAACAAAACGGTGACAACAATAGAAAAAATGCAGTACCTTAAAAGCAACGTCACAGGAGAAGCATCAAAACTAATCCAACACCTTCAAATAGCAGAATGCAATTACAAAACAGCATGGGAAATTCTCGAGAGCAGATACAACAAACGGTTAATGGTAAAAGTTTTAATAGACAAAATTCTAGACTTTCCCACTATCCAAGAGCAAGATGCAGGTGCAATAAGGCGTCTGCATGACACCACTTATGAGTGTCTGGAAGCAATAAAGAACCTAGGAGTAGAAACAACCTCCTGGGGTCCTCTTATTGTCCACATAGTAGCAAGAAAATGGGACGCAGAGACAAACAAACTATTCGAACAATCGCTGAAAGCACCAAATGAAATACCACTAATGGAGGAAGTAATGGAATTCCTCAAACTAAGATTCCAGTCAATGGAAGCGATGTCCCAGGCAAGAAAATCACACCATACTACCACACGAGGACAGCCCCAATGGAATCCCCAGTGGCAGAATAAACGGCAAGCATGCGTCTACTGCAACCAATATCACAAGTTGGGTGACTGCATCAAGTTCAAAGGGTTGTCAACACAAGCCAGGATCACATTCGTGAGAGAAAAACGTCTATGTTTCAATTGCATGGACCACAGTTCCAACATCAGATGCCACGCAATACGGCGGTGCACAACATGTCAGTACCCGCACCACACATTACTGCACCAGGAATACAAAAAACCTGCAACACACCAGCAAACATAATCGGCAGCGCACGCATCAACCAAAGAAGTTAAGGAAGCATGCAGCCCCGAAAGCAAAAAAGAAGTGATGATAGTCAGTATGGTATCACGGGAAGAAGAAACGCAATTAGAAAAGTTTTGGGAACTCGAGGAAATTCCAAGGGCAGTGAAAATGTCCCAACAAGATGAAGAGTGTGAAGAACACTACCATCAAACCACACCAAGGGAACCAGTCAAAGAGTATCAACTTACAACCGTTACATATGGAACAGCTTCCGCACCCTATCTAGCGGTAAGGACATTACAGCAACTAGCCCAAGATGAAGAAAACAATTACCCGCAAGCATCAGCAGTAACACTGAAAGATTACTACGTGGACGACCTGTTAACTGGAACCACAACAATAGAAGACGCAGAAACGTTACAGGAAGAATTAATCACATTATCAGCGAAAGGAGGGTTTACGTTAAGAAAATGGGCAGGAAATCACACAGAACTATGGAAAGAAGAAAAAGAAACGTCGGAACCACTGGATATCAACCAAAACGAATCCAGAAAATCCCTAGGAGTGAGATGGCTACCAGATCAAGACAGCTTTCAATTCAAGGCAGCACTCAACAACAAAGCATTAACAAAAAGAAGCATACTATCAGAAACAGCAAAAATCTTTGACCCGCTAGGGTGGGTCAGTCCAATAACAATAACAGCGAAACTAATAATACAAGAATTATGGATAAGCGCAATCAAATGGGATCAAAAAGTACCTGAACACATAGCAGCAAAATGGGTGAAGTTTCGGGATAAATTAAAAGCTATAGAAGAACTAAAGGTACCAAGATGGAAGAAAGATTCCAGATGGAACAACTTTACGCCATCCCAACCACCTCGTCGCGGCAGAATGTTCAATCTGCAATTGAACATGAACTTCGGGCCCGCCAGGATGTTTAATCTTGCAGATTAAACAGGGTATTTTAATAATGTTAATAATTTTAGTAATTTTAAAGTTGAGAAATATAAGTAGAATTAACAATTAAGAAATACGTAAAACAAATCGTAAGCAAAACTAAATATAGAGCAGGTTAATTGTTGCGACAATTGTGCTGATACAAAAGTGTGTAAGGTTGAAATTACACATATACTATGTGCATTTTAACTAGTAAGCACAAAAAGGCGCTTAAGTGAATAAAACATGACCTACTAACTAGGTCAAAACAATAAAACACGTCATGTAAAAAGTTGTATATAAAGTGTAAATAGTATCAAATAAATCAGTCTTTGAATGAATCTCATCTTTTATTCAATTACTCAACAGGGTTGTGAGGTCTAGTCTACAATTGGTACGAGTGACGGCGTACCCCTCACATTAAACCCCAACTACTCAATCTCTCTAATCAGAGAATTGAACACCCTTAAAACGCGAATGTAAATTATTGCGTAATCTTTTTATTATCACCAACTTGATAACATTTCCACTTTAATTCGTTTTAGCTTTTCCTCCCATTAATAAGGAAAATATCACATTCTCTTAACACAATACTAACTGAATTTTCGTTATAATTTCACAATTAATTGCAGCATAACTTAAGCTGTAGCAATCGTTTTCCAACCGTTTGGTTACCTTCAACCAACTCTGATCGCTTATTTAACGGGACTGCCTAACAAATACGCCATTATGACAGCTTACTCCCTTTTACAAAACAGTCATGACCCGCAAATTGCCGCGTTTATTTAAAAGCTTTACAATTTAATCGTCGAAATAGGCTCAAGCTTATCTTAATATTAATTATGTCTACACACAAATAACCAATAACCACTTAATGTCGTATAACAGCGCGAAATTCGAATTTCTAATGTCTTCATTACATCCCACGAATGGGCTTTGATTGTTCCCAAAAATTTGTATTATAAAAAAATCTTATTTTTATGAAAAAATCTCATTTGACGCTGATAATAGCTTAACTATTGAAACGCGTGAGGAGATTTATTTTAATTATTTGGTACGTGGGCCTATGTTGTTTGTTACAGGTCCAGTGTTCCAGATTATCAAACATACCTGTAACCTTGCTAAATAAAAATTTTACATTTATCCACTTTTTATTAGTTTAATTTATGGAGTGTTACGTAGCGCTAATAAACTCTAATCTGCTACATTATTATTTTTACTGATTATCTTTTAGATTATCCAGAAAGACCTGAATTAATCACACTTTTTTGGTACTGTTTGTTGCATAATGTATTATATTGTCAATAAATGTTAACTACCTGCCATAAAATATGCTAATTTAGTTAGCTACCATTATAATAATAATGGCACGTATCTAACTTCTACTTAACAGATTAATTTATGCATCTTTTTGTACATTTTCCACACCATCAAACAAACGGTTTTTATTTACTCGAAATGCCCGCATAAAAATATTTAATAAAGTGATACTCTACTAGTAAAGTTAATTTTATGGCTGTAACCAGGTTAACTGACTGCAATTTTGTGTAATTCAAATAATTTGAATAACGTGTCCTTTGTAAAGAAATACACAAATTAAAGATGATCCGATGTTAGTAAGTGGAAGGTAGCCATAGTGTAATCAATATTACAATTATACGTCTCTGATAAGATAATCATTATCAGTTATTGTTAATTCATACAGTCAATTAGTTGTGTAGTAAGGAACATTGTACATTAGGCGTGGTGTTTCAGTTCGTTTCATCCATTTCTCGCAGGTAAATATTCTTTTCTTTTCTTACCAAAATTTTCAATATTTGGTCACAATCGGAGTACATTTATATTAATTTTTTTAATGAAAGGAACATTACAAATGACAGTAAACCTGTTTGACTCATGTTTTAGTTTGTGCAAAGATTAATGAGAGTGATGCAATGGTCATAGACAAGAGTGTATAGAATTTGAATGTAGGTATGCACGTATATTATCTAAAAATGATTGAGTACGACAAATACAACGCAATCTTATCTTTGTAAAGAGAAAGAAATAATTATAACTAGAAGTCCAGGGTATTTAAAGATATATTGTAATAAATACCACAAGTGACTTACGTCATATTGTTAAACAAAATTATGGAAAAATTCAAATTATTGTTCGTACACAATAATTGTTATCCAAGGATAAAATGTAATTGAAGGATTATCTATAAGAGCTCATCACAATGATAAGAATCATATGAAATTGACGTAAGTAAAAAGTTTACAATTACTTTCTGTATATTAACAGTAATTTGTTTGTAAAATAAAACTTTTGTACCTACAAAGTGGAAATTGAAAGAAATGAAATAGGTAATTAATTTTTTTAGAATAATACACTTTTTTACCTTCCAACCTACATCTGCATATGTAGGTATAGAAGGTTATGCAATCGGATTTTTTCACTACCGCTAAATCGACTTATTAGCTAATTTTGAGAGAAATCCAGCGGCGGAGAGGGTGGGCCTACTATGCTCAGTTTTTGGTTTTTATCAAATATTTCTAGAACAGCTGCATATTTCAAAGATATAGACATACCCAGATTTAGACATTAAATATATCGATTAATTATGTGTTATGCAATTCTTTGAGACGACACGTAATTTAGCGGCAAAAAAATCCCAAGTGTTAGTTAAAATTTTTTCATTATCTCAATAACGATTAATTTTATAAGAAAAACTGTAGATATATTTTTTAAAGAAAATTTGATTTTACATGACATTTCTTTATAAAGTTTCCTTATACAGCGCAAGGTAAGTCTAAAAACTAATTAAATATAAATTAAAATGGTTAAACTGTATTATTGATATCCTGTAGAAGCGGGCGAATTTTTTTTTTTTTAAGTTAGCATGTATTTATGTGTAGTACTCGTTTTACTTTTGAAGGATAAAGACGTGTTGGGCGCTGCTCTTGAGTGATATCCAATACGGATACGTGTACGTGCAAAACGCGAAGCGCGATATAGATAAAGATTCCTGCTGAGAAAGTGCAACGCATGATGATTTGACCTACTCCCCGGTAAGATAACAATTTAATCATTTTGCAGCAGTGCAATATGCACACAGCAGCATAATGGATAACAATATTGTCTTAAACCAACGACCTCCAACTCCAGCTGAGTTTATATTATCTCAGCAAAATCAGGCTCTCTTACAAGAGAATCAACTAGAAACTCAAAATGAGATTAATTTATGGAACGCTTGGCAGCAATCCCTCGCAACCATTGAAACCCTAAAAGGTAATATTAACCAGCTAATGCAAAGGGTAAAAAGCCTCGAGAATCCAGTGGCGGAACCTAATGCAAAGCAGGAAACGTAAAATAAAACTGAATACAGTACCGACGAAGAAGAGTTAACGAAAAAAATAGAGTGGATTGTCAAGAAAACAAAGAAAACTAATAATAAAAAACGAAAAGCATCCGAGTCACCCGAGACTTCTCCACAACAACAACCAACAACTTTAAAACAAGCAGAGAACAAACCGAAAGAAAAGAAAATACCCCTACCGCCACCAGTTAATTTGGTGAATGTAAAAGATTATAAAACCGTGTATGAATTAATGGAGAGATCCCCAGTTCGACAACCAGGTCAAGGCACTCCTCGAGGGTCGTCTTGAAAAGTTTCGCAACCTTAACATTCCTGAACCCCAACTCGATAACGAGACTCCCATCACGCCCGACCAGGTCCACACGTATTTTAAAAAAGGAAAAAACTCAGCCCCAGGTCATGACGGCCTAAATAGGAAGATCCTCCGGCACCTACCCGACCCAGCCCTCCGTCTACTATCCGATATATATATATAATAAATGCTTAACCCACTCCCATTTTCCGACGGACCGTCATGATACCAAAACCCTACGCTGACCTAACCTCACCCTCCTCCTATCGACCCATTTCCCTCCTAAGTTGCCTCGGAAAATGCTTTGAGCAGATTCTAGCCAAGCGACTCAGGGACCACCTCGAATTCAACGACCTTCTTCCTAACAGCCAATTCGGCTTCCGTCCCAACCGAACGTGTCACGATCCCCTGTTGAAGCAGCCTACCGAGACCACCAGAGCATTCAATCACAAGCAGTGCAATCTGGCTGTGTTTTTGGACATTAAGCAAGCATTTGACAGGGTCTGACACGCCGGTCTCTTGCACAAGATCCGAAACCTAAACATTCCCGACCTTCTCAAAACTCCTACTCTCGTACCTGACCAACCGGTCAGTTCGGGTCAAAGTAGGGATAACCTTCTCAGAACCTTTGGAACCTACAGCAGGGGTACCGCAAGGTTCTGCCTTAGCCCCGATCCTCTACACTATCTTCGCATCCGATATATCCGAAGTCACTCAACCCGGAGTAGTCGTAGCGCAGTTTGCGGATGACACCGCCTTCTGGACGGTCAATCGGTCAAACAGTGAAACGGCCTCCCGCATCATATCCAAAACCCTACGGAACTTCTCCAACTGGGTTAACCTGTGGAGAGTCTCCGTCAATCCTACCAAGACCGAAGCAATCCTCTTCCGCCATTCTTATTACACCCAAGATAAGTGCCCAAAGCTTGCCTCCAGAAATGTGTCTCTCACTCTAAATCAGGAAAGACTCCCTCTCCAAGATGAAATCATCTACCTAGGAATCCTTTTCACACAAACCCTCAACTGGCTCCCGGATTTTAAAAAACCCTCAACCGTATTAGGAACCGCGCAAACCTATTGGGCGCCCTCAGGGGTAGAATCAGTGGTTGTCACCCCTAAACACCCTTACACACGTATAAAACATATATCCGCCCTGTTATGGATTTCCGAGCTCCCATATATACATATATAAACCTCAAATACCTTTACTCCATCGCTTCCTGTGAGCGCCGAATTTTCCGACGCATACACCGGTTACCATTCAGGTACCCTAATACCCTTACTATCCAACGCGCCAATATATCCCCAATCACACATAGAATCCAAACCCTACAGAAAAATTTTACCCACAAAAGAATTTTCGGCGATACAATCCCAACCAAAGAGATCATTACCACTCCCTGTAACTACCGCTTTCCCCTATTCCCACGAAGGAAACCCAAGCTCGAATCTAAACATTCACTCGCCATCCTCACACAAGTCCTCGACGACCTCCCCGAGGAGATAGAAGAATCCCTTGACAACATCCCGTATACCCTCCGCATCCCCACATCTATTGGATGACGACCCCAGCAAGATACCGTCCAACGAATATAAACACACCAACCACGCTACACACACCACAACCACCATGCACACTTAACCCATTAACACATTCACTACCCAATAAAACCCAAATAATTTTTTCTTTTTTTTTAAACCCAAAATAATCATACCTCATGATTGTACAACATACAATAACACCAAACACCGCAATACAACAACAAGGAATGACCAGGGATGAAGAGGAGAAGGACTCCTGAACAGTCCACAAATAAGTAATATAAGCTAACAATAAGTAAATACTAACACATAAGCAGGAGCAAACTAACAAAAAAAAAATGGAGAGAGCGGAAATTGCATATAATGTAACCGCTATGAATAATAATGTATTTAAGATTAATGTGCCAGACGATTTGAATTATCGAAGGCTGATAAACACCTTACGTAATCATAATGTTGAATATTACACCTATGAGGGCAAAAAAACAGGCCCATAAAGTTTATGGCTAATGGCATACATCCAACCTGCCCAATAGACCTGATAATCGATGACCTGAAAGAAAAAAAAATACAAAATTGTAAGTGCTACCAACACCATTAAGAAAACTAAAACAGAGAATGGCTCCATAACAAAGCCATTGTCCCTACATATGTTAGCTTTTGACAAATCAGAAGTTATCAAGGATATTTACGCAATTAGTATTATTGCAGGATTCAAGGTAAAGATTGAACCTCTACGTAAGGAAACAAACCTTATCCCGCAATGCAAAAAGTGCCAGGCTTATGGCCACACCCAAACCTTCTGCTATAAAGAAGCGAGGTGCGTAAAGTGTGCAGCACGGCATGCTACTAAGGATTGCAAGTCAACCAAACTTGCAAAAGCTAAATGCACCAACCGTGAAGAAGCTCACCCGGCAAACTACAGAGGGTGTCTAGTTGCGAAAGAACTCCAAAAGCAGAGAGAAAAAATACATCAAGAGAGGAAAAGGAACAACCCGAGAACAGGTAATGGTCAAAAAACAACGACAACTAAGGTTGCTCCAACAACGCAAAGTAATGTTACAAGAGCTATGCACAAATGGTTAAAAACGAGCCGCAAGAAAACTCGACAGAAAAAACTAAACTAGACGCAATAAATAACACGTTACAAGCAATTCTGGGTAAAATCGATAAACAAGAAGAGTATCAAAACTATTCTAAACAGAATTGAAAAACTTGAAACCAGCAATAAGGCAGCAGCCAAAAGCAAGAAATAAAAATGTGGCCTATTAGAATAACAGCCTGGAACGCAAATGGGCTTCTCCAGCATGCCCATGAGCTAGAACTATTCCTCTGGGATCAAAAAATAGACATCTGTCTAATCTAGGAAACACACTTTCCTAGAGAAAACTGCCTGAAAATAAAAGGGTACAAATTATATCACACTATTCGCCCAAACAACACAGCCAAGGGTGGATCAGAGGTAACAATAACAGAAAACATTAAACATTATGAAGATGTGAGTTATGAAACATGCGAAATACAAGCAACAGCTGTAAAAATCAATGCAAAATCTAAAGAGTGTACAGTTGTCGCAATATATTGTCCTCCTAGGTACGCGCTAGAAAAAGAGGATTATCTTAGACTTTTCCAAACACTAGGAGATCGCTTCATAATTGGAGATGATTTCAATGCTAAACATACCTTTTGGGGATCGAGGCTGATCACCCCCAAAGGCAAGCAGCTGCACGAAGCAATCAAGCAAGCCAAATGCATATGCCAGTCAACTGGTAAGCCAACATGTTGGCCATCAGACAGCAATAAAATACCAGATCTTATTGATTTCTTCGTACTAAAAAACATCCAACTACATCAGCATTGAAGACAATTATGACCTGTCATCAAACCACTCTCCGATTATCCTAACGATAAGCGAGACAATTCAAAACTACCGTCACTAACAAACAAACGAAGAGATTGGGACGGATTTAGAGCAGAAGTGGAAGAACGTGTCAGATTGAACGTTTCACTAAAAACAATCGAACAACTGGACACAGAAGCAGAATTGCTCGTTGTTAACCTAAAACAGACGGCATGGAACAACACCCCATTGCTAAAAAACAAAACACCAGGGATAAACTACCCAAGAGAAATTAGAGAGCTAGTCTCGACGAAACGCAAAGCACGAAAGAAATGACAACAAACCAGGTCACCTGCAGACAAGACACTGCTTAACCAATTAAATTAACAACTTAAGCAGGAGATTCAAGCTGTTAAAAATGAAACATTCTCTGAATTTCTAAGGGGTCTAACAGACGATAAAGACACTGATTACTCTCTCTGGAAGACCACCAAGAGATTAAAACGTCTACAAAACCAAAACCCGCCTATTCTTAAAGAAAACGGTGGCTGGGCAAAGAAAGATAGCGAAAAAGCAGAGCTATTTTCTGAGCACTTAGCAAATACATTCCAACCACATCCAGCTGATGACAACGAGCTCTTACCTGAGATAAATAGATAGGAAGATAGACCTTTAGAACCTATGACTCCAACGAAATTGCAAAGGAGATTCGAAGGAACTTAAGTGCCAAAAAATCACCTGGCTACGATCTTATAAGTGGACAAGTCTTTAAAGAACTGCCAAAAAAGGACATAATGAAACTTACACACATATTCAATGCTGCACTACGACTATAGTACATACCGATGCAGTGGAAGGTTGCTGAAGTTATTATGATCCCCAAATCAGGCAAAGCACCCAGCGAAAAGTCGTCGTATCGACCAATTTCACTACTTCTAATCATATCCAAACTGTTTGAGAAGCTTCTCTTAAAACGCCTCAAACCAATTATAGAGGAAAAGCAACTTATCCCGACTCACCAATTTGGTTTTCGGAATAAGCATTCAATCATCGATCAAGTGCATCGCATCACTGATATAATTGAAAGAACTCTAGAAGAAAAAGAAATATGCCCAGCTATATTTCTGGACGTGGCCCAAGCTTTCGATAAAGTATGGCACGAGGGTCTCGAACACAAGCTAGCTAAGAATCTGCCTAAAAAGATAAGTCAAATCCTTATATCATATATCTCTGACCGCCAATTCAGAGTGAAATATGGTGAAGAATATTCAGAGTTATTGCTGCAGGTGTACCACAAGGAAACGTCCTTGGGCCGGTATTGTACCTGCTCTATACCAGCGACATCCCCAAAGGTGATGAAGTAACAACTGCTACATTGCATTACTAGCTACAAGCAACGAAATCGAAACAGCTACAAACTGCAAGCAGCTATCAACAACGTCACCAATTCGACCAAGATATGGCGAATTAAGCTAAGTAAGACCAAGTTTACGCATATAAACTTCACGAACAAAAGAATAGATTATTTACCAGTGATAATTAATCACCAAGTAATCCCTCATGCTAACACAGGGAAATACCTAGGCATGACATTAGATGCCAAGCTCAAGTGGAAAGAACATGTTAAGAAAAAACGCGAAGAACTTTGCATCAGATTCAGAAAAATGTGCTGGCTATTTGGACGACATTCCGAGCTGTCTCTACATAATAAGCTGTTGCTGTACAAGCAGATTATAAAATCTGTTTAGACCTACGGAGTGCAAGTGTGGGGATGCACCAAGAAATCTAATGTCAAAATGATACAAACCTTTCAGAATAAAGTACTAAGGAGCATTGTCAACGCGCCATGGTACATCAGAAATGATGACATCCACAAAGACCTGAAAGTGCCTCTGGTCAGCGAGGATATTAAACGGTTCGCGAGAAAACATGAAAAGAGGTTACATGAACATGAAAATGTCGAAGTTCTACAATTACTCGACAACAGTGGACTTATTCGTAGGTAACTAGTGTAAGTTAAGTTAGTGATAGTGAAGCTAAGGGCAATTAAAACATCTGAAAGAAGTTATTATAAGTTTTTGTTATGAACGAATAAGTTCAAAGGTAAATATGTAATTAAAATTTTAATTACATATTTACCTTTGAACTTATTCGTTCATAACAAAAACTTATAATAATTTAATATTAGTCAAGTTGCTTTGGTATGTGTGAATCCTTGCGATATTGCAGGCTCACATTCCATTAATATAAGTAATTTGACTGTAATCTCATTATATTTAGAATACACATCAGTTCTACATACATAAAGACAAAATTCACATCGATTGGGGCTTGAACCTTGGTGGCGCAGTTGGTTAGCGCGGTACTCTAGCAAAGTACAGGTCGTAGGTTCGAATCCTACTCGAGGTAAACTTTTTATTTATGTATTTAATAAAATTAATCTGAAAGAAGTGTTTTAAAACATATGTGGAGTGCGCCAATGGGAACACATCCATCAACCGCTAAGACTTGCCTAGATTTAAGACCTTAGACTTAGATTTAATTAAGAATTATTCAAACAAAATTGCTAGATAGTGAAAACTAGTTGCAATGTATACGCCAAGTGCGTGCTAATAAAAAAATGTATTTACGTCTATTAATCTCGACCTAACATGAAGTTTTAAGCGTCATTCTGATATACATGATCGTTTTATTTACAGTGCTGCCTGTTTTCGTTATGAACGTATGAAAGAGGTTGCATAGTTACCCTAAAATAGTATATTAAAGTATAAGTGGTTAAAAAGTTTTTTAAAACACGCCGATTTTTCGAGCACGACGCGCAGCCGGGGGTGCACGAAATAGAGAAGTGTTTTAAAGACCAGTTATCCACAAATACTTTACGCTATTTTTTTTATTTGTCCACCTTGAATTCATAAATACTAGTACTATTACTACAAAAAATGGAAATAAACTAATAATGTAAGATATATAAATAAAAATTAATATACCTAACAATACTAACTGTACTTTCTATTTTCATATATACAATTAAAAGTGTTAAATAATGTTTAAATAAAGGTTTTGAATTTGTTAGTAATATTTTATTTGACGTTACAAGGTACTCCTGTCAGATCAATAATCAAAAAATTGTCATTTAGACTTCACGTTTCATGAGTTGTTGATGTTACCATGGTAACTTTAAAAATCGCGCCAATCAAAATTATTTCATTTCCTTTAATTTTTTAAGTTGGCACCTAGATGTTTATTAACTTCTGTCTGACATGAAGTTTTAAACCACTGAACTGTACCTATACTGTAACGCGGGATGCGTCCGCGAGCCCGATCCGAGAGAGAGGGCCGTAAGGGACATCTCTGTCCTACTCTCGAGCGTACGCGCATGCGTAGAGCTTCGATTGTCATGTCGCAACGTTTGAAAAGGATTTGGTGTGTTTTGAATACTTTAATGATGAATTTTTCAATAATAATTTGTTAATAACATGGACATTTACAAATATCCATTGGAACTCATTTTACCTACAGTTATACTCGGTCATTTTACAAAAATAATGAACTAATACAAATAATTTAATGGTATAATCAATGGTATACCTTAAACTTCGGATTTTTATTAACCATAAGGTGCATGTTATAAATTAAACGTAGTTACACGTGATCGCATAATACATTATTGGTTTGTATAAACATTGTAATCAATTTGCAAGGATGTAAAAAGCAAACGTGATGACACACACAGTTTGCTTTTGTTTCGTGGCGTTCGTTTGATCTGATTAGACTGTGGAATCGGAATGATAGCTGTTCGAGACGTGCTTGGTTGAGGATAGACAGCGGGAAGAGTCTCAGATTTCTCTGGTGTTTTTCACCTACAGGGATGTTACTTTTTGAAGTTGTTTGTATGGGAGAAGGATTATTGTCTGATTTGTGCAGCTGAATTGTAGTGCAAGAATTATGGTTAGGGTTCTGTTTTGGGGCATCTCTAATTTTAGATGTTCCCGCTTGACAATCAACTGCTGGAAGACCCTTGGATTTTTCTGGATTTTTTGACTCTTTATCCTCAATTTCGGTAGCAGCAGATGGTAAAAAATCAGGGTCAGAAAAAACACTTGCATTCATAGGCCATATTCCGGTTTTTTCTAAAGCAGTTGTCATTGTAGCTGCTCTTATGAAATAATGCAGACAGTTGGTTCAAAGTAGCTACCCGGCCAGGGTTTGTCCTAAACTACATTCTTACTTCGTCCTCAAAATAAACGCTTAAAGGCTTCATAAATGCTACGTCAAGTGGCTGTAAGTGGTGCGTAGTGTGAGGCGGGAAACAGAAGAACTACGGCAGTATCTCTTGCATAATTTATGAGGTTCAAGTTTTTGGTATGTGAAGAGTGCCTGTCTAAAAGAAGAAGTACAGGTGTGTTTTTTCAGGCCTTGGAAAATTCAACAAATATTTTAAACCATTTAAAAAATATTTCCATATCTATCCACCCCTTTTGACTGATCTCTATCCATTCTCCAAGTGCCAATCCATCCAAAAATCCGCAGAGAAACATATTCTCTCCTGATGTCAAAGCACCACTTGGCGTTTACCTTTTATTTCAATAATTTTGGAAGCTGCTTTGGGAACCACTGTGACGCTAGTTTCATCGACGTTGCTGTGCTGTAAAATTATGTTTTTCGATCAATCCTTCCAGAAGGGCGAAAAATGTTATAACAGCAACCTTGTTGAATCCCCTTGCGCGCATTGCTGGAGTAGCTTCTGGTTTCCTAATTGACAATTCCGGAGATCTTCTCAGGAAGCCCTTCATCCAACCTTTTCCAGCAATTTGGGCAGTTTTACTAAAAGGATGATCAATATTGTTTAACTATGCTAACTAAAACGCGAGTTTTCTGCATTCAGTCATGGTTAGTCCGAATGATCGGCTCACCATATCTCGCAAGTAACTTGCAATTTCTTCTTCTTGCTGCGGTGTAAAAACGGTGAAATATCTACCCAAAGTAGTTGAAACATTCTCCTCATTTGGATAACTTTTTCGTTTTTTGACGTATCGTTCCAGAGTTGTTTGCGGAACATTAAATTTAATAGATGCACGGTGATATCCCATTTCACCTCTTAACTACAGCTTTCATAGCTGGTCCGTTTGGATTTAAACACCATCTAAAAATAATGAAAACATTATATTATTAATGATGACAGAACTTAAAAAAAATAGGGCAAAATGGGGTACTCCATTTTGGAATGCCTCATTTTGCCCGACATGCACACTTTTACAAAAAGTACAAAATAAAAATTAGTAACTTATTATACTTTCAATGAAGGTTATGACAAGTTAAGCTTAAAATAGTGTACTTTACGAATATTGTCACACAATTGCGTTAAAATACATAAACAGATCATTACTTTGCTTAAAATGGCCGACCGCGATTATACTTCACATAAAAAATTAAGGCACTGCACTCACTTCGGCAGATCTGTTTGTACTGGCGGCTTCAAACTCTATTAAAACAATCATGGGCACTGTAAGGAATGTAATTAACCCAGTAACGAATAGATATCGTTAGTGGTATAGTTTTAAATGTGAAAACCCGTTTTGCCCGCCTACCCTGTCTTGCCCCTAAATGATAATTACCGGTTTGTAGTTACATTTTGGTTAGTTTTTTTTTGGAGTGATGTGCTTTCTCGCGCAGCGCATGCGCAAAGAAAAGGATAGGAGTGACCCTTGCGCGCTATCTCTCTCGCCTCGTGACTTTTCTGCGGCAGAGACCGCCAATGCGCGGTCCAGTATAGGTACAGTTCAGTGATTTAGACGTTTGTTTGACGTACATTACATTATTTTTGTTTTTACAATGTTGCTTATTTTCGTAATGAACTTATAATAAAAGAGGTTGCATAATTATCCTAATAATAATATTATTAAAATTATTTGATTTCTTTTAATGTCTATTTTGTAGCTTAGAAGGTCGTGTAGTGTTCCACGCCATATATTTCTTGCAATACGCAATGAAAATAGGAAACGTCGTCAAAATAACAATACTGATTTATTTCAGGTTGACGTTTAAGCCCACATGTCAGACATTTAAATGCCAACTTGAAAAAATTCCAATGCCGCGCGTATAGTTTGAATCAAATTAAGTTAGGTATGGCTCAGTCTTAAAATTACACGAACTAAGATTTAGGCGACGTAGGTCTTCATTAAATCAGCAAAGTATCTTTTAGTTAATGTTTTTATCGGCAGATGTCTCCACACAAATTTCCATAAAATGTCAAAGAAAGTAATTCTTTTTTAAACATGCTAGGTTCATAAGCTATGTTGTGCTTTAATAGAAAATTACATATTTCTTACTTCTTAGATGAATTACTCGGAATTTTTTCTAGAAATTTGTCCATTACAGTTAAAGATGGTTGTTTTGAGTTTGTAATTACATTATTTTCAAACTATTTCGTAAACAGCTCCGCACACATATCTCCATGATGGTCTGCACTTTGTGACTTTGTAGAAAACAAAACTGAAGCATCGGAAATAAATCCATCTTCATTACCTGCATGAACAACTATAAATCTAAAAAATACAGGTATTTTATTTCGGAATTAACTAAATTACAACAAACCTTTTTCCTTCACCCATTGGCTTCTTCTTCACGCTTTCCTTACATTTATCATGCCAGCTACTTTTGTGCGATCCTCGACTGAAAATCCAAGTTTCATCTAAGAATACAGGATTGTATAATTTTTTTTCTTTATTTTTGTAATATTTTCTTAAGAATCTTACACGATTGGCAGTATTATGTGATTGTTCCAGTAAACCTCTTCTACCATCAACTACTTTAGATAAAAAGCCAATGGAATGTAAGAGACTTAATCAACTGAAATCGAAAACTTGACTATTGATTAATTCTTTTTGTGAGGACTCCAGCGTTATAGTACATATGTATGTCTACAAAAACAGGTATAGTACTAGACATGTCTTGCATGTTTGTATTTACATTTTGAATGAATTTCATACAGTTTCCTCATTACAGCATCCTTCACATAGTCATCAACTTCGGTGGACTTAGTTTTCGTACGTTTTCTCCGCTTAGCTGGTGACTGTGAGGTTTATTTACTTTTTGGGCTTTTGTAACCCTTTTTTTAAGCAATAACTGTATTTATACTAACCCCATATGCTTCAGACGTGCGCTAAAAGTAGTCCTTCCAAGCA